>JAQFYE010000059.1:0-64913 GCA_034694305.1 Protaphorura glebata
TCTAGTTCTAGTTCCGGGAACTAGAACTAGAACTAAATTAAAGAACTTAGTTAGAACTAGAACTAATATAACACTAGGTCACGGTAGTGCCCTTGAATAATTGACCCAGGTGTGAACAGAACGCAAAGATGGCGAGATACCTGTGTTTTAAGAATCCCCGGAGGTAGAATGAAGTAAATCCTTCAGTTTATGTCCAGTTTAGGATAGTTTTGACCAAAATTTGAAATTTTTCTGGCATTTTATAGAATATCTCAAATTTCCAGCGGTACTATGGTCAATCGACACAATTTTCAAGCATTCTTTGAGTTTGATATACGCTAGGTTAGCCGTAGTAGCATCTTAGGAAATGTTGGACCAAAATTTGGAGGCATGTTGAAATTTTCATAAACATTAAGTTGAAAAAATCCCTAACGTTTTCAGGGAACGTGTTTATGCACCTACTAAATAATTTTCTAGATGGAAAAGAAATAAAGAAAGAAGATAATTCGGGAGCAAGAAATCGGGCCAGCGTTCTGAAAAATGCATTGGAAAAAGAAGGGGCTGACCTGTCGGATCTCAGTTGTCCTTACTGTACATATGTTGGAGAGTCTGAATCAAGATTACAATCCCATCTTACATCAAAACATTCAGGGTCTGACCTTTCCATGTCACTTGGGACAACGACATCATCCCGCCCCAGGACAACTTCAAGCTCCAGCCCTGACTCCAAAACTGAGGGAATTTCTCCAACAGCAGCAGCAATGGTTGGAATGACTATGACCTGCCCTCTATGTCAAGATCCTTGCCATGATCGCCAAAGTTTAGAATCTCACGTAATGCAAGTCCATAGCGTGAACGCTGAAGGACTCCAAAGACTTTTGCTACTCGTGAATCAATCACATTGGTTGAATACAACTGGAGCAACCAATACGACATCCTCAAGTCGCGGATCTGCAGGGAACCAATCCTCAAGCTCCGCAGACCTTAAATCAGATTCAAATGATGAAGCAGAGAAGGACAAATTATCTGAGAGTGAAGAATGTGGAAGTGATGGAGAAGAATTCCGTTGTCAAACTTGTTCCAAATGTTTCCGAGTCTTGGACGAGCTATGTGCACATCAAAATGAATTGGGTCACTTGGAAATTAAACAAACGCCTGGAGGTCCAGGGTATCTTTGCTGGAAGAAAGGTTGTAATCAATATTTCCCAACAGCCCCATCCCTACAAATGCATTTTCGTGAAATCCATGCGGCACGTAGTGGTGGACTTGGGAAACAACAACATTCATCAATGGCCGTGAGTGAGAAACATGTGTACAAGTACCGGTGTAATCAATGCAGTCTAGCATTCAAAACCATGGAAAAACTTCAACTTCATTCTCAATACCATGCAATCCGTGATGCGTCCAAATGTTGTTTATGTGGGCGGAGTTTCAGGTCACTACTTGCCCTTCAGAAACATGTGGAGACTTCACACACTGAACTCTCTGAAGATGAACTCCAACAATTCAAACATTCGATTGCGACGAATCCTTTACTTTTGGCTGGATTGACTGGACAAGTCCTTGACCCTACGATGAATGATTTACTGAAGAAAGAAAGTGCGAGGGAAGAGCAAGAACAATTAATGCAATTACGGGAAGAGGAAGAACAATCTTTAGCTGGTGAAAATCAAGACCCTGATGCTGACGGGGATGGTGACTCAAATGATGATTCAACTGGGAATTCTGGGAGTGGAAAAGATCAACAACAATTATTTGAAGATTATTTGAACACTCAAGCTATGGCAGAGGATAGTTACAATGATCCAAATCGTAAATACAAATGTCACCGGTGTAAAGTTGCATTCACACGTCAATCTTACCTTACGAGTCATAACAAAACACTTTTACATCGTAAAGGTGAAAAATTGAGTTACCCTATGGAGAAATATTTAGACCCGAATCGTCCATACAAATGTGAAGTTTGCAAAGAATCCTTCACTCAGAAAAATATTCTACTCGTTCATTATAATTCTGTCAGTCATTTACATAAATTGAAAAGAGCCATGCAAGAACAACAACATTTCTTATCCCAAGTCAACAACAGTACTGGAAATAATAATAATAATTCTTCACAAAGTCCACTCATGAGCCCTGTGAGTTCAACCGGTGGGACAACAACAAAGTTGACCTCAACGCCACCAACAAATAGTGGGAGTGAGCAGAACCAACAACTTAATCGCCAATCAACTTCCTCAACTTCCCTCGTTAGCACAGATGATGAAGATAAAAAACCATTCAAGTGTAACATTTGTAAAGTAGCCTATAGTCAAGGCTCCACTTTGGATATCCACATGCGCTCTGTACTCCATCAAACTAGAGCATCAAAATTACAAGAATTAGCTATGACCGGACAAATTGATCTCAGTAAACCATTGATTGAACAACCAGAGCCACAGAAAATGCAAGATCAACACAAGAAACTAATGGCTGAAATGTTGAGTCCGACCAATAATTTAAATTCCAAGATGGTGGACTCTACATTCTCAGCATCAACGGCTCGATCTTCCAGCCCAGCTTTGAGTCATAGTCAAAATTCAAGTCCACAGAATGTTTCCAGCTCACCAGCAGCTTTGAATTCTTCCGCTTCACCTTCGAATGCGACCTATTCTTGCCCTCGGTGCAGTGCCCCCTGTGGGTCACAAGAGCAACTCATTCAACACCAACATTTGTACTGTATGTTCCAGAATCCTTTGTCAATGTTCCCACCACTCCCCTCACCAAATTCAACCTCAACTCCGAACACTTCAATGATCGGCGGATTGGCGGGAGAAATCGGCGGGGTTTGTAATATATCTCCTGCAGAGTCACCGACCCCAATGACCGGTACATCGGACGAAGGGTATCAAAGGTTCATTATGCCAAGTCGAAAATCATCTCAATTGTACAAACACATTCTGGAGAGTTATGGATTTGAGATTGTGATGCAATTTAATGAATATCATCAGAAACGACTCAAGAGGTGCGAAGATGAGGAAGAACTTCCTCCATCCATGGACGAACAACAGATTTTGTCTGAATTCCCAGAACTTGCCCGCTCTTCTTGTCCTTACTGTAAAAAAGTATTTTCGTCTGTCTGGATACTCAAGGCCCATTGTGAGGAAATTCATAAGGATATTGTCTCAATGGAGATTTTGGAGAATTTCGCTGAAGATTTCCGTACAGCCTATGCCCAGAAGTTAGAAGTGGCTGGAGCTGCTGCGGCGGCTAGTGAGGAAATGGAAAAAGAGAACAGTATGGCAATGGAATTGGAATTAAGGGATGTATCTAAAGGGTCATCCAGTGTAGAACACGTGGTCAATAATCCAACTGCCCCTAGTACCCCAACTGCATCCACTACACCGGCTTCCAGTGCAGACAGCGTGACTGGTGGCGGAAGTAATAACAATACATCTGCAGGTTCCTCTGGTGGTGGTGCCGGGGTCGGAGGTCAGCACTCAAATAATATCCCGATGGCATTGGCTCAACACATGAGTGAAGTTCAAAATGCACTTATGGCCGCCTCGCAACTCCATCAATTTAATCCAATGTTAAATCCAATGATGATGGCTGCCGGGTTAGGAATGGGTCTCCCATTTAACATGAATGCTTTGGCTGCTATGAATCTTCAACCACCACTTGTATCTATGATGATGCCACCGCCGTTTGATCACATGAATTCCATGGGGCAAAACCAAGGAAACTCTGGGGGTAATAATTCCCTCTTCTCACAACAAATGGATCATGCGAGCTTAGCAAAGCAACAACAACAAATGATTCAACAACAGCAACAAGCACAACAAGCCGCGCAGCAACAACAACAGCAACAACAACCAATTTCAGCCAATTCACAACAGAAAAGAGCTAGGACGCGAATCACAGATGAGCAATTGAAAATCCTTCGAGCTCATTTTGATATAAACAATTCACCATCTGAAGATCAAATCCAACAAATGGCTCAACAGAGTGGACTCCCACCGAAAGTCATTAAACATTGGTTCCGAAACACATTATTCAAAGAACGCCAAAGAAACAAAGACTCCCCTTACAATTTTAGTAACCCTCCATCCACAACACTAAATTTGGAAGAGTATGAAAAAACTGGAGAGACAAAGGTCAAAGCCCTTGACCCAGAAGAACTGAAATTATACACAGTCCCTGCTCTAACTCCTACTGTTAAGAAGGAAGCTCCATCTCGAAAACTAAGCCAACAACAACAGCAACAACAACAACAACAGCAACAACAACAACAACAAGTTATGCAAATGAACTTGAATCTGAGCACTCATTTATCCAATGCATTTCATCATTTGGATCAAAGTAATTTCCAATTGTTAGGGTTTGGGGATGGTAAGAATAATCATGACATGGATGGGCAAAGTCACGGTGAGATTTCTGAGACAGAGTCTAAATCCGAAGATGAACGTCCCCGTAAGAGGGCAGCTCCGTCCAAAGGGAGCGGAGGGGGTAACGGGGGACACTCAAATTCAAAGAGCCATAAGGGATCGGCCCAGCGTGCTGCTGCCGCAGCCGCCGCCGCTAATCTTGCAATGACAGTTCCTGAAGCAAACTCAAGTTCCTCGCCGAGTAGCCTTACTCTGTCTTCACTCATAACCTCGCACATGGACTCACAAGGGAACTCACTAGGTGGGCCCCAACAAGCCATGCTCCCACCCCCAATGAGTAGCAATTCCAATAGTTTTGCCACCCCCACTTCCACAGTTCCTAATTCAAGCCTTCTATCCCTTGCCTCCCCCGTCTCCCTTGCAAGTCCAGCTGGAAGTATTGGTCGTCCAGAATCTTCATCCATGACAACTCCACCCTTATCCAACTGTGGAAGTCAGAGTGGAATGTCTTCTGGAAAAAGAGCCAATCGTACACGATTCACTGACTATCAAATTAAAGTTTTACAAGAATTTTTTGAAAATAATGCTTATCCTAAAGATGATGACTTGGAGTATTTATCTAAACTATTGGGGTTGAGTCCACGCGTCATCGTCGTCTGGTTTCAGAATGCCCGACAAAAGGCAAGAAAAGTATATGAGAATCAGCCCCCTGTTGACACAACGGCGGATGAGAGCACTGGACGATTTCAGCGAACCCCAGGACTAAATTATCAGTGTAAAAAGTGTTTACTAGTTTTCCAACGATACTATGAACTGATTCGTCATCAAAAAACACATTGTTTTAAGGAAGAAGATGCGAAGCGAAGTGCGCAGGCCCAAGCAGCTGCAGCTCAAGTTGCAGCCGCCATGAGTTCTGATGAGTCAAATTCCAGCGCAATTACAGATAACAGTGGAATGACCTCAAGTTGTGGTCCGAGCCCATCAGCGGCCGTTGCACTTGGGAACTCTAATAATTCTAATCAAAGTGCAGCTTCCGCAGCAGCCATGTACAATGCTGAAATGAAGGCCCAACAACAAGGGAGCAACAGTAGTCAAGACGAGACAATTCAGTGTGACAAGTGTAATTTAATGTTTTCAAGGTTTGAACTTTGGAGAGAACATCAATTGGTCCATATTATGAATCCAAATTTATTCCCACAGTTCTCACCTGAAAGTCCCTTTGGTATCCTTCAACAACATGCTCACCAACAACAGCAACAACAACAGCAACAGCAGCAACAACAACAACTCCAACAAGTTCAAATTAAGGTTGAACAAAAGGACACACTCTTACAATGTACTCAACAACAACAGCAACAACAATCACACAGTGCTGCGAGTAGTACTGCTGGTGATGCGACTGCGAAACGTAAATGGTCAGCAGATGAGTACACGGATGATGACAAAGATGAACAACCTCGGGATAAAAGACTCCGAACAACAATCCTTCCAGAACAACTGGACTATTTGTACCAAAAGTATCAAATTGAGTCTAATCCGAGTCGAAAAATGTTAGAGACAATTGCCCGTGAAGTTGGGCTAAAAAAACGCGTCGTCCAAGTGTGGTTTCAAAATACAAGGGCTCGTGAACGTAAAGGTCAATTCCGTGCTCATGCCCAAGTCATCAATAAAAGATGTCCACTATGCCCCGCCCTCTTCAAAGTCAAGTCCGCCCTTGAGACCCATCTGGCGGCCAAACATGCTGACCAGTACAGCAAAGGAGACATCAATATAGATGCACTCCCGGATGAGGAATTTGACGGAGCCTCATCCCCAATACTGGGTGATAATACTAAAGTTCCTATTAGTTTCGGTAATAATGCTAACACTAACTCACTTGGTGCTCCACCCTCGTCTACTTCACCCTCACCAAACATTATGACCCCTTTTCTTCATTCTCTATCTACCCATGCTGAGTTGGAAACATCACTTAAAAAATTATATGAAGAGAGTTTAAAACGTTATGCTCAAGAGGTACAACAACAACATCATTCAATCGTCGTCGGCGGTTCATCATCAGCCGCTAGTCACAATGGACGCCCTGAGTCTCAGACTCCAACTGACCTAAGACTCGTTAAGACTGAACTTGGGTCACCGCCGGAAAGAGAGAACAATGTCTCTTTCCCTGGAGAATTCCCACTTGACCTTAGTAAACCAGTTGACCTTTCACGCGCTTTGGCTACACGTACGGATACAATGGACTCCATGGACACTCATGACTATCTTTCCGGTGAGTAAAAATGACATACATTTTTTAATTTCTCAAATTCTCCTCCCCATCTCTTTGTTTCTTTGTTGTATTCCGTCCCAAGTTCCTGACCAGTTAGTGTACGTAGTTTAACCTTCCTTGACCTATGACCTTACTTACCTACCTACCTGTGCACTGCACTACTACATAGTCGCTGCTGCTACACTAACCAGGAGACTGGTCTGGTCTTGCGCTTTTTTCAGCTTGGATGGACAAAAATATTGGCATTTTGTTTCGGTTTTCTTGCATGTTCTATTATGAGTTTATGCAAAAATAGTCACTTTTATTATGTATTCACATTTCTATTCACATTAATTAAGGGATATTTGGAACATAGAGGTCGCGACAGGCCGACGGTCTCAATAAGTGCACAAGTAGATAGGTAGTATGCGTTGAGGTTTAAATCCTGACCCCGCCGAATATTCAAAAAACGTTAACGTTAACCATTTTTGATTTCCAAAATTTTCCCTTGTTTTGTACACTTTTGATGGGATAAAATTGATAAAAAATGCCCTATATGACACAGATGGGGATGATTTTGATGCATCTCACGATAGCAACCCAAACTCACCTGCTTCTAGCACTGCTAGTACTCAAAAACCAACCGGCGGTAATGGCGGCGGCGGTGGGTCTGGAAATAATAACTCGTCAGGCGGGAGTAGTGGTGCCGGGAAACGGTTCCGGACACAAATGTCCAGCCTCCAGGTCAGCTGACGTCACTGTCCCTCCTCTTTCTGAAAACAGTTCAGTTACTTTTTCATTCATTTTTGTTTTTATTTTTTTATTTTAGTTTATTTTTTGACCACACATTCGCATGTACATCGAAAAGGGTTCTGACATAATGGTGTGTTTTCTTTGTATCATTTTATTTAATTATTTTACTCGGTTTCGTTTTGTCGCTTTTTTTTCCTTTACTTCTGTTCCTTCTCATGAGTTGCGATTCCAGTTTTTTTCCATAAGGAATTTTTTATGACCCATAATAATTCTCTACTTCGACTTCATTTCATTAACCCCTTAAGTCAACTCTTGTAAGTACGTGGGTGGATAGACAGGCATATTTTTTATATCTCTTATGTAGTGCGCAATAAAAACTGAACTGAATTCTGTCACGACGAATTAAAAAGCCAAGTCAGGACAAGTCAAGTCAGAGAGATTTTTTCAGCCATCCGACTCCCAGCTTGAACAATTCAATAGATTTTAATTTTCTTTATTGCCATTAACTCCTACTAATATTATTAGGTCCATTCCAACGGTAGGGTTTTCTTATGTATTATTTTACATTTATGCTTCATATATTGCTTCACTTTTTGCCTGTCACTTTTGCTTAGCTTTTTAATCTACCCCACTTTCGTTGTCGTTTAAGCGATCGACGTGACAGTCTCTGACTGTTTTTGTCTAATAATGACCTCTGACTTGGACAGTACATCTTTGAGTTTCCGGAAATGTCAAATTCTACTTTGGACTCCCCTTTTTTCATAATATGTAATTTTTAAACTACCCCCTTTTGGAATCCTGTCCACCTTCAAAATGGATAAATAATGGTCACTTGGGCCAGCTGTGGACATACAACTTTTTATTGCGAATCAACTAACTCGAGCTTTCTTTGTTTCGTTTTGGCGAATTTTTTCTGCCACTATAGGTGAAAGTGATGAAGAATCTCTTTGCTGACTATAAAACTCCAACAATGGCGGAATGCGAGATGCTAGGTCGTGAAATAGGATTGGCTAAGCGCGTGATTCAAGTTTGGTTTCAAAATGCCCGTGCCAAAGAGAAAAAAGCAAAATTGGCACTCCAAAAAGCAATGGGAATAGTAGCCCCTGTCTCTGACTCTGCCAGCGCCCCTGAAAAAGTTCCAGAGGAATGTCACTTGTGCAGCTTTAAATATTCTCACAAATATTCCGTTCAAGATCACATTTTTACGCGGAAGCACATTGACACAGTCAAAGCTTTTATTGAGAGTTCGGGGAAATTGAAATCATTGACCTCTGGTGGGAATAAGCAGCAACTTGCTGCCAAGAATGCCATCAATAATGAAACCTCAGGTCAAGGGCAGAGTCTGGCGAACTTGGACATTGTGACTACGAGTAGTCCTACGATTTGTATTGAGCAACAGCAGCAACAACAACAACTACTTCAACAACTCCATCTACTTCAGTATGGGACGACACCAAACAACAATAATAATGACAACGACGGTCCTCTCACTACGTCACCTACTTCCTTAGCAACAGAGACAGTCTCCATGACAACCCACACTCCAACCCCAGAAGACCAATTAAATTTCCTTCAACTCTATGGCCTAGGGGCTGCCCCTTCAGCAGTGACATCTGGTGGGATTCAACAGCCCTCATTTGGCCAACTACCAATCATGAACGCATCTTCTGGTGAGTGACTTGAAATTCGATTGTTTTTTAATGTTGTTTAGTGTTAAAATAACACTGTTGCCGGTCGGTTGTTAGGTTGATGTTGTTGTCATTGTCTGTGACCTTATTTTAAACTTTAACTAGCTATTAAGCATTTGACTGTAAATGACCTCGCTAAATTTACACAAGCCAAATGGCGCTCAGGCTGTACAAGAAACCGCAAATCACTCTCTATCTCATTTTTTTTTACTTATTTAACCTCGCCGCTATACAGGCATTTCAAAATATTATGTTATCATTTTGAAAAATAACCGGTGGATAATTTTAGCATAGTTTAAGTACGTGTATAATAAATCACGTGACAAGTGTCTATTCCACTAACTAATTAACATTTAGGAAGGTACATTACATTAAGATTACTATACTACGGTTTAATGCTTTTGGGACAATGTTCAAAATATATTGATGTTTATATTAACAAAAAATTGAGCTAAGGTCAAATTTTCAATTTATACAACTAATACAAATCATGATGGTTCAAGATTCCTAGTGCGTTTTACGTGCAAAAAAACTCGACAACCCACATATACATACATTTTGTTGTTATTATTGTTTCGTTCATTCAATTTTGTTTTGTATTTATATTATGTAAATTATTATTAATTATTATTATTATTATTTAGTAGATTTTAGAATCAATTATTATTAGTACTTGCATTTTTGCCGTGAAATTCGTCCTTTAGTTTTTAAATGTGTAAACTTTAGTTTATTATTAATTAGTATTATTATTATTTCCTGTACCCTTAGGCATTATTATTATTATTATCAATGACGTCACCTATTTGCTAGTAACATTATTATTATTATTTTACCAAACTTTGTTCATATTTTTATTTTGAGTTTGTTTGTAAAAGTCTCGGCAGACGAGGACCATATTCAGCGGTGTTATAAATAATATAATACAACATACATACATACCTTTGTTCGTTGATCATGATTCATTCACTACTACAACTACTAAAAAAAACCACTCCGCGTTTCATTTATTTCCTTTGTTTTATTATTTCTACTCGTGAATTAGCATTTGGAGCAGTGTAGGTAGTGGAATCCAAAAGGGCAGACCGAAAGTGATTGATTATTTCAGCTCGAAGATTTTAGGACGTTGACTTGCTTAGATGTTGTCCTTACTCCGTGGATTTACACCATCATCGTAGTATATTCGTATTTCGGCAAAGAAAAAGCAAAAGCTAAGAAGGGGTTTTACGAGTGCATTTACGAGTTACGTTACGAGACGTGATGTAAAAGGGAAATTTTTTCTCACGGCTGTACTCTACTGTAATGTTCAGGTGTTAGGATTTTGGGATGCTGATGCTGTAGTGGGATTGGAATAGCTACATTACATGTCCTCTACTCAAGTCAAAATCAGATTGAGTGGAATGAAGAATAACACATGGTATATGGTGGAAAACTACTTCGATTGTATTATTTTTATGGTTGGTTGAGTAAGCCAAAGCCTCGGAAAGTCTTATTAATACATTATTTTGCAACAAACTTGGTGAAACTGCAAATTCCCCTCATTTTCTATTTTAATCATTCATAATATTAGAAATTCGTAATTGAATTTTATAATCTAGACCGGCTTACACAGTCCCGACGTAGTAGAGACACGCGTCGCGTCTGTAAGAGATTTGTATCAACTTGGACATTAAATCTTTCCCGCCACCACATGGCAGCATTTAGCAGAATACTCAGTCGATATAATGTAATCCACTACTAGCGCCAATTTATTTTATTCAGCTCAATCTCAGTCTACTCATGTATACCAAAAACTGGTCCATTTCCTTCCCGGAACCTGAAGTAACTGCTCCTGCTGGTGTTCTGGTTGGTATTCAATCACATGCAATCCATTGCATTGCTTGCATGGATTTGTCCAACTGTGACTCTTTTTTCTGCGGGAGAATGCAAAAACATCTGTCACCAATCGAGACATTCGAGACCCAGCCCAGCAGTCAGACTCAGGCCCAAGCTCTCATTTTCCAGAGTAGCTTGCAATAGCAATCAAATGCAAACGAGGTAGTATGTATGTACGTTACGTTACGAACGACTCCCGGTCCGTCTTTTTCTTTTATTCTAAAGAATTGATCAAAAGGATGTCTGTATTATTCAATCGGTTCCTGCTCTGGATCTAGATTCCCAGGTCGGTAGAGAAAAGAAAGGGTCCGGGGTCGATCAAGAATTAATACAGATATTCAAGTTGACAGAGTTTCATATTCTATTCTATTCTCTTCTTTGCTTTAAATCAATAGGGAAGGGAAGGAAAATCTTCTATGCCGATTTCCTTGGCTATAGTTTCAATTCAGACTGATCAACATTCCTGGACGTACGAATCGACCGTTAATTTTACCACGAATGACGGTTTACAGTTCTGGTCCAGGTAGTTAAAGCGTCAGGGTTGACTAAAGAGATGAAATTACAGAAATAAATGAATATCTCTCATTCCAATCGGAATCGTAATCGTCGGCTCGACTTGCACACCTGGGCAGTTTTTGGAACGAACCTATGTATGTAGGAAAGAAGGACTACTAAAGGAAGATTGAATCAATTAAAGGATCACGGCACACATACGAACTACATGATTGTAAAATAAAATGTTGGACCATGTAGGTAATCCTAATGCGCAACGTTAAATCTTTAACTGCTAAGTTTCCTTCAGACTTAAGCTCCCTGTATGTAAAAGGAAGGCCGAAGGACCATGTAGTCCCTTTGAATGATTGCATTGAGGATTTCAGAAGGACCTCCATGTCTAATACATGACATGACATGATCGTGGTTGCCCCTTTATCAAACTAAAGTGCCCATTCTTCTTCTTCGACTCAACTTACCTCGGATAGAAGAAATACGAAGGCAAAGTAAAAACAAACTGGAATCGAAACGATTGTCCGGCATTTATGTCCCAGGCAAAAGTGATCCAAAGTTTTATAATAGCTCTATAATCAATGTTTTATCCGAACCTCCACTCCTGCGTTTCAAAATTTCGGAAGACGTAATTCTAACATCGAAAATTTCATTTCCCGGTCATCCCCATTGATTTCTTGGAAGTTCTGGCAATAGTACTGATACTTCTGGCAACTTGCCAAAGGAGAATGACCTTAGACTCTAAAATCACAATTTCCTGATTATATTGCCAAAAACATATGTTGCCAGCGACAAGCACCATTTTCCTTAAGAAAAAAATTATTCAAATTAATAAAGTGATGAAATAACGCAATAATAATTTAACAGAAATTATTATTTTCGTTTAAATAATTCTGTTGAGGAAGTTCGAAGTTTAGACAAATAGTTAAAGCAAACTCAATTCTAGTATCCGACAGTATATGTTCTCCCCCTCTCATTTTCTTCTTGCATTCATTTTCATTATTATTAAGTTTTGTCTGCTGAGAGTTGTGGAGTTGTGTATCTTTTCATTTTCCGTAATGGCCTCCAATTTCTTATCAATGGTATTCTGCCGTGTCCAGGTGTTTCTGAGAGCATTGCCCATTGTATTTTATTCCCAGCCACTGAGTAAGTTGGTTTCCCCACATAGGACATTATGTTTAGGACGTTATGGCATTATTATTTGTTCTCCTCATTCCTAAGGGCCATCTTTAAACATAAGACCTTATTACCATTACTTATGTACATGTATGTATGTATACATTTCGGATGGACCTAATGTATACTTTACTTAACGAACGGCCACATTTTATCATCATAAGACTTATCACATTCATTATTTGTTTGAGATTTTCATTGCCTAATCTGGAGCGACACTTCACAGATTTGACAATGCAATCCATTCATTCAGCCAAATGAAACTGAATCACAACTGGACACATGCAGATGGTCGTTTAAGTCTAACTATGGTCGTTTAACAAGTAATTAATTTAAAAATTATGCCACAAATATGGTCATAATTTCCACAGATTCTCCGTTTTGGCTGTGAGTGTCTCCTGTTGTCTGGTGTTGGGTTCATAAATTTCTTAAAGTTAAAGTTCATTTATTATTGGATTAACTTGACACCAAAATCTTAATTTTCAATCAAATAAATTAACAAGGATTATTTTTTATGATGGTGGGAGGCATTTTGAATTTTAGGGTTAAAGTTAATGATGAAACTTGTATTGATTTTTAACCCTTTCAGTACGACCTGTTAATTAGAAGAGTGTAAACTTTTTATATCATTTTAACAAGAAGGCTGTGTTGAAATGGAGGATACATGGGTTGAAAAGATCACAGACTCTTATTTTATTTTACACGGTTCAAGCAAAGGGTCGAATCTTTTGTAGAGGTCTTTTAAAAAATGCCTTTAAGGAAAGAAAGAAGGGAGGACGAAATTTGAAGGCAAGTCGAATGTTAATGAAGGAAGGGATAGGTAAAAACGAGTTTTGGTAGATTCGAGAGTGTTAAAATTCTTGAATATTAATCCTTCACCGATTTAAATCTTTCTTAAATGAGTATGAAATATTTATTACTTTGTACCCACACGGACACTTACTTACAAACAAAAATAAAAAAGAAAAAAAAGAGGGAGGGTTCGGTCAAGTCCTGCACTGCGGTCAGCAATATGTACCGCTGGCGGGCAAAGAAAAAAAAGTAAAGTAACAAATCCATGCTTTGTTGTTTCCTGGTGATGTGATCTTTGGAGATTTTTTTTATCCTTTGATTATTCTCACCTGTTTTCGACACATCCCATGAATATGTATGAAAATAAATATGTATGCTTAGGCTACATATAGCTCAACAACATCAACAACAACCCAGGTGTAACTTGTACATTTTACACCCAATGGATTTAATTGCCGGACTAAAGTATTCAGAAATAAAAGGTATTCCGTGTCGTGTTTAAGATTTTGAACAAAGGAGAAGCCATGTAAGATGTAAGTAAGTATTTGCTGTGAGAGAGGGAAGAAAAATGTTGTTGAACTTTTCTGATCCGTCCGTGTCTTTACAATATAAATTAGCGTCGTCGTGTCATGTCTTTCGGGGGAAGATCAGCAGCCCCAGCGGAAATGTGACCGTCATGCTAATGACTGAGTGATTCACCTTACTATGTTCTAGCACCACTTTGTCAAGTTTTTACCCAAAATGACATCGTTTCTTTGCGGTAAAGCAAATTATGGTGATCAAGGAGTTTTTTTTTATTTCATTTTTCTCACTAATTTCTGGTTTTTCAAGTCCAGAATATTATATTTCAATGATTCCTCTGTTTTGCCCCAGGTATAGTCAAATTAGCATGGAATGTTCATAATATTTGGAATATTTTAACTTTTTAAGGTTTTTTAATTTAGTGTTCGATAATTTTCTTAAAATGTCCCAGTTAGTCCGTTAAATTGTTATTAGTCCTGAGCTCTTTCCAACAAGTTTCAATCTCACATTTGTGCCCTACGGCCTAATTTAACAACACAATGTTTCATCATCAAGGGGTGGTGGATGAGCAGATGAAAATTAGGTGCGTACATGTTCATAGTTCATATTCCTTGATGTGCAACAGATTACCATTACCATTACCGTTATGAGGTATGCTGACACCTACACAAGACACAACATTTTGTAAGTTCATGGAAAACAATCCATGTTTTGGGATCGAATTCTGCCCCTGCTTTCTGCCTTGCTCTGCTTTAATTCTTCACCCTTACGAATGAACGATTACGGTATACGGTGGTTATTGTTGTGAGTTCTGAATGTCATAATGTCCGCGTAGACCTTCCCTTATGTATACGGTAAACCATTTTTGTGACAATTTGTTACATTTCGTGTCTGGGTCGTAGAGACCATCGAATTGTTATTGTCACGAATGTATTCATTCCATTGGAATTGCTACTATAGAGATGACCCCAAACTCAACTTGGGGGTTCAGTGATTCATTCCATTGTTGTGGGTTTGGAGAAAATGAGCACAATATTTATGAGTTTTCTGTCTAAAATTTGCAATTGAGGTAATTTATCACATTTTATTGCAATTTGTTCGGTTTAATTGAAATTTCAGAAGCATTCATTTATTGGCATTCGCCGTAGGGTATAGTGAAGCATCTGCATAGCAATGGGTTGCCTTTCAATCCTGCCTAGGGAGGGTGTCGCACTAGTAGGAAATAACTCTATTTGGAAACGTGTACGACTATATAATGTATGCAGAAGAAATCGAACCCTCAGCATAATAAATCAGCAATAGTGCTGCCTGCACAACTTACTGAAACAACCTGACCAAGTCATAGGTTTTAAACTGGAATTTTTCGTGATTTTATTGTCCTTGGTTTGAAGAGAACAAGCAAATCAGGGTTTCCCAAATTTTCAGAATTCACTAACAATTCAACACTCGTTTAATTGAAATTTTAAGAGGAAATTTGTAATTTTCGGAAGTTACAAAGAATTAATTCTAATCGTGATTCGCCTGTCCTTACCATGCAATGTATTTGCCAACCAAACAAGCAGATGAGACCTTACCCTAAATTAAAATGCTCCGTGTAGTTGTTTTGTTAATCGCTGAGCCCAACAATCCAATTGGCTAACATTTAGATTATTATTTAGTCTCAAGAGCCGGATGTTCTTACAGAACAGAGTTTTAACCAACCACCCTTTAAATTTAAACACCACTCAAACTCACTATCAGCAGCATCACAGCGAATATTGTCAGCACAATTTCATTCAAATTAATTGTTTCATTGGGACTGAATGTAAAGTCATAGGACGTCAAATGTTTATTCGCAATTCAACGTCATCATTATTAGTTTCAACTATACATAGTCATAGTCATGAAGTCAAACAACATAATAATTATTACAACTTGACTCATTCATCATAATCATTGTAAATCCTTGCACGGAAATAGCAGGACAACACAGAACGCAAGTTGAAACGTAAAATAAAATAGTAAATGTCAAATGAACGTCCTACCTGCGCTTACACAATAAATTAAATTAATTCTTGTACCTGGATTAATAGGTACCTTTCGTAATCACAATCTTTCCTTCCTTACTATTGTTGATGAGTTCATTTTAATTCATTCATTAAATAATTGCCAACAAATTTGAGTTAAATTATAAGGCCTATAAGGCCTATGTTTATATATGCTGTGCATAATTAGCTCTGCATCATTATTAAGTCATTGATGTACGTAGGATGTTGTAGCGTAGGATTAAAGTGGTTCTGGAAATGATTAATTATTTAAATTTTCATGGTCACCAAACATCTTTGTATTTTATGCTCTCATAATTTGATAATCACATCGAGTAAACAAATGAAGCTGCATAAATTTATGTTACTTTCGAAATAATCCTATCAATTATGGTCATGGAATAGCAAGTACGAGGGAAATTTAGGTTTGCGATACAAGGAGTTCCAAAATTCGGCCTCTTTCATTTTCTGCTAATTTTGGGTCTTAATTCATGCAAACTTATTTTACTAGAGTATTGGAAGGGGGAATGGGCTAAATTGAAGTTAGCTGATTTGGTTTTGCAATTACTGAGCTCAGGAATATTTATTTCAAGCCCACAAATAAGATTTTTTGTAACGAAAAAATGCGAGAGAAAAGAAATAGAGCGATTGGTCGATATTAATTTATGGATTGTAGGAAGAATGAGCTTTGGCGAAATTTCCTTCACGTGCATATGCCGGAGATTGAATACACTTATGTACGACGACCTGACTTACATGCATGGCTAGACCACTATATTTTCCAAGTAAAGATTTATTAATTGAAGTCTTTATAATGGCTTCTTCGATCGATTTTTGGACGAGGTTGGGTACAATCGAATATAATATAAGCCTCCCCGAAAAAATTCATTTCAAACGGAAACCCGAGTAAGGTTTTGTTCCGGAGTTTTCCCTTGTTCCCCGCCGCTTGCTTCATGCCGTTACCGTGTAGCCAGTCCATTGAGAAGAAATGGATTATTAATCTTCCAGGTTCCAAGACAAGACATTACTACATTCTGTGGATTTCCAGTATAAAATACATACATAGGTTCAATAG
Organism: Protaphorura glebata; assembly: GCA_034694305.1. NCBI lineage: Eukaryota > Metazoa > Arthropoda > Collembola > Poduromorpha > Onychiuridae > Protaphorura > Protaphorura glebata. The sequence goes on from JAQFYE010000059.1 coordinate 16,998, forward strand.
AAGAGACGCAAAATAAGCTAACTTTAGTTGGAAAGCGATGCAATTTATTTGATTAAGGGCTGACACGAGATTCCCCGCTTTACGCTCAAATGAGTAGATGGCGCCCTGACAATTGCAGATTTGAGTTTAAGATATCTGGTTATCAGTCCGTTGTAGTGACACAAGCATCTTTTCGATAGGGGTATCTTCCCAAGGCGAAATTGAGAACAAGTCCATTCTCTACGAGTTTTAGCAATAGGATAGCTAGACTCCAAATATTTCAGCTTTGTGTTTGAGCATCCAGATATCACTACCTGCAAAACTGTCATTTATTATAAGCATTTACCTAATTAATCAGTATTAGATTTGACTCTATATTCTGACAAAATTAATTGTGAAATTTGAATCCTACAACCCTTTGCGCCCTTCATAATCCTCTTCTTTGCTTAGCTTGTGTTAGATAAATTAGACTCGAGATTTTCTCCGTCTATTTCTGTCCTGGCAGGCCCAACTAATCCCAACCATTGGGTTGGGTAATTAATTAAAAAATGAAAATGAAAAATGTGAAGGTTGGATTAAAGTAATGTATTTTTGGAGTTATACTACACAATCTTCTGGTAACAGAAGACACAAGATTTTTTGAGGATTTAGTAATGAGGATGATTAAGAGACCGGAGCTCTGGGATAATTTTGTGGGGGAGGCATGGGATAAGAAAATAAAATGAACTTGTCGTGATAACTGCATTAGTCAGCAGAGAAAAAAAAATAGTGACATTGGTTTGTAATTAAGCCCCCGCCTTTCTCATCTTCATCCTGATGAAGAAAACGACGACGACGATGATGATGATGAGGACTTGGGGGAAAAAGTCTTCAAAAGTCTAATACAATAGCAAATGCATTAAACTTTGCAAGCTAAGTTTTTAAGTTTCCCATGCCTTAGCTTGGCCACAAAAGCTTAATCTTGTCAAAAAGTTGTTAATGAAAATCAGCAGTTTTTTTCCCTTCCTGAGATGCTCTGAGATTAAGAAACTTCCGGAGTTTAATTACCAAGTTTCATCGGGGTTGTCATGCTTGAGCACGCTGCAAGTTTAAAAGAAAATCCTTACATTCCGCAATAGCCTTTCCTTCCCTTGCGTTACATTAACTCATCAACTAGGCAAAGCACCAGCGTAGCGTTTAATTAACTTTTATTTAAAAATCCCCCACATTGGATTTTAGTACAAGTACTACATACATAAGACTCGAGACCGCGTAGTCGTAGATTAGGACTAATAAATTAATTTGGCCAACCGAGGAGAAAAAACTTGAAGAGTTCTACGTACGGCTACGGCCCCTACGTTTCTTGTTTGAGAAAGAAGGACTTCTTCAAAAATGTCTAATTAATCAAAAGTTTTTCTTCATTGAGTCTCTCATCGGTAGTTCATTTTCATTGCCTCTGAATAAAGAAGGGAAAAAAGTTTTGCTTTAAATGAGTCTTAGCATGCAACCTAAGTTCAGAAGCGGGAATACTTGAAAAGAAGATCAACTCAATCTCTAATTTGATTCCTTCATTAAGCTAAACGCCCAATCGTACCAAATATGTATTAAAAAAAATCTCGACCAACGTGTTTCGGATCATTTAATGTGTGCCTGAATTTAAATTGTGCCGCTTCGTACATTCTGGCGTATTCGCGGACGTTTAAAATAATTCAATACGAGAGAAAAAACGTTATGACGTACAACGAGACAAATTAATCTAATGCAACATATTATTGAAAGACTTGCAGTGCACTTGGCCGAAATCGATACTCCTTTTCTAAAATATCTCCATAAATTGAACCCGTTCTTCCTTTTCAGGGACTCGCATGCAGTGTTAAGGTTGACAGTTCGGTTCCATTCCACTTTTACAAATGAATTATCGGTTTGGTTTTTATGTCCCTTGTTTTTATTTTATTACACCCAATCCAATTTACTTTGGCCGACAACGCGGCGGGTTTGGCTTGGATCAACTTATTCCACTCTATATATGATTGCATTGCATGCATGCATGCATAAGAAGACAGTTTTCTTAGTATGCAGATGGCACAGTTTAGTAGTTAAATAAGTTGTTAGATAGTCGTCGTCGTCCTCGTCGCCACAATCATTTCCCATCTGGGCTCACATTCAATTAACATAAAACGAACTTGATTTATTAGGATCGTAATGGTCGCGTTTTATTGGCATTTTATTCAAGATGGCGCTCGTCGCCCACGTTTTCTTTCGAATAGAGCTGCAGATGCAGCATTACAAATACAAGCTTACGCCATTGCTAAAATACCGCGATTTTTAAAAAGACGCTTCTTGATGACATGCAAGTCAGACAGGTACGGTATTTACACGTGGACGGTACACTCAATTACACAACTTTAACTCATTACGGTACACAACATTTAAAATTTTATTGCAAAATTGGAAGTAGGTCATATTGCAAAAACACTGGGAAATTTTAAAATGGCGCTGGTTGATCACATGCGCATCAGACAGGTGTGGTATTTGTACGTGCGCAGTACATTTAATTGCAAAATATTTGAAATTTTACTGCAAAATTGTAGAATTCAGGCATCATGTTTCAGCTTAGAAGTACTATTTAGTTATACTGTCATTCAACCTGCCACCAATTAAAATCCAAAGAAGGGGAAAACGTCTAAATGTCTTCGAAGGCGTTTATGAATAATGAGATACGTGTGCACAGGTCATCACATGACGTGAATGTGCACAGTAGTGTTTTGTACAATTTGCCACATTATGAACACATGTTTTTTCATGTGTATTCATACCCATTGTAGTCAGTAAAGATATACACCAGGTGAATTGAGTGAGTAGATAGTACATAGTAGTAGAATTCAATTTCAATTCACCCAACAACGACTATGACGCTTCAGAATGCCGAAGACATTCAATGAGAGTGTCAGTCATGTCATGGAGCTTCATGTCAACTTGGAAACTTTACATACATGTCGTCGTTTTTGGACGTCATTTCGATTAATTTCATTTCATCCTACGAATATTTCATTCATTCAGTCAGTCGATTCGATTCGATTCTATCCTTTCTCATCATTTCTTAGGACGACAACGACAGACATGCAAAAATGAAAAAAAATGACACGTATGGATCCATCCAATACATAAATAATATTAATCCGAGCTTTCACACCACAACATTTCTTTTCGCAAGTTTTATTAATAATGTAGAAATCCAGAAATTATGTGCTTCCTACTTCCTAAAATACGTAACATTAGACCAGGTTCTCACAAAAATTATAAAATTATTCTTAGGAAAACCAGTCACGTAGTAAAGAGGGCGGAACGGAAGGTAGAATTGGTGGACAAGCCTAGGTTAGGCCCAGACTTAGCAAATTGTATGTCTTGGGCGTGCATTATTTGCTCGGCTAAATTCTGCTTTAGCCACCCCAATTAGTACTCCATTATTATGAGGATTAGGGAAGGTATGATTATTTTTAATGCGATTATTATTGAATTTCCCACATATTTATTGAAACACGAATCAAATTAAGGTGCAATAGGTGGAGTCAATAATTAAAGGGCGGAGTCATCCAGTAGGCGGTCCCAGAAATAAAGTTCACGTTCTAATGGGTATGCAAATACCCATAATAGGTTGAATGACTAATTAAGAACGATATTTATTGATAATCGAAAGGGGTTTACTAATAATAGGCGGTGCTTACGAACATTAGGTGGAGCCAGCTAATAACAGGTGGAGTTAATGAACAATAGGTAGAGATGAGAGCCAATAATATGACAAGTTTATGAACAAAGGGTAGCGCTAGCTAATAATATGTGGAGTTTAGGAACAATGGGTGGAGCTAAATAACAGTACGCCACTGCTAATAATAGGTGGAGTTAAATAATGGTACGCACGTACTAATAATAGGTGGAGGCAGCAGAGATATATGACCAGGCTTACGATAATAATCTTCTACCCGGGAAAAAGTGTCGTCCTTTCCTTAAAGTACTAATGATACGAGGGTTCGGGGCTGAATAAAGTACCACGTTTATTAAAACCCGGGAGAAATTCGGACTCGTCTTAAACGACAGGGTCGGCTTGGCAGTGAGGACAGACGTCCGGATGGAAATCACCAAGGGACGTCCAAGAGTTTGTCTGGATCATTTGGTATGGAATGAGGAGGAAAACTTTTTGGAATCATCAAGGGGCTATAGACATATACAGTAAAAAGACCTTCTTCTTTGGTCGTAAGTAGGTAGGTAATATTATAAAGCCCGCGCGGCGCGCATTGCATTTCAGGCCTGGTCGGATTAGTCGAGTTCCCATTTTATAGTGTCTCCAACACGACACTCCTACACTGCCAATGACATGAATTCTAAAAAAAACTCAAGATTACTCCCGGTCCGCTTTTTAGTAATTTTTCCCACGTTTTCTCTTTTTTTCTTTCCTTTTCCTTTCCCTTCGTCACTGTTTTCGTATTCCACCTCATACGTGCTTGTACGTGGTTCACAATTTCAGCCTCCAACTTACTTCAACTCTTCGTTTGACGAAAAAAAAAGACATATATAGATTCGTCGACGAAATCATGTTCATTTCTCCAACTCCTAGGATACCCAGAAAAAAAATATATATAATACCTTTGGTGTAGGGGAATTGCAGGGCTGAGATAGAGAGAGGAAGGGTAATTTCTATTACGAAGCCAAATTTCCTTGATTTGAATTCATATCATAAAAAATAGTATTGTGTTCTTATTTACGGCTCTCTCGAGTCCAACTCTACGGCCCAGGCACACAAAATGAACTCTAGTAGGGGAAAACACAAGGAGAAAAAAAATACTCGCGGACGTGAGTAACACTCGCAAACTAAAAAAAATGCTGCTGGAGAAGAAAAAAAACTTCTTTTCTCCAGTTCCAATCATAATTTTTGTCTCTATTTCTTTCTACTTCGTTTTCGGGTTCGTTCTGTAGAAAGTCGGTCGGTCGGTCCTCCATCCGACCGTATTTGTAGTAGTAGTGTAATGAACCTTCTTTTTGATTTGGAAACCTTCTCTTGACTTCACTTCCTAACGTAATTTTTTTTCCAGCCCTTTCCATAAAAAAAATGTATCGGGTTTCATTTTTTTCATCTCTTCTGACGAGTCTTCTCCCTTGGCATTATTCTTTTCGAACGGAAAACATCCTTACTGTGACAATGTGCGATTAGTCATACGTCCATCAAACTCAAATTCCCCAGGCTTATTCTTCTTGCCCTTCTCAATCAAAATATTTGCCTAATTTAATTCATTAAATTTAAGTTTTGATAAATATTTAAAGTGACAGTAATGATGCACCAGGTGACCTGTTGATTGAGTAATCATAAAGTGAAGTACGTGATGGCGACCGTTAAGACGCAAATTCCGTAAATTTACATTGAGATGACATCATAATCGACGCCATCAAGTTGCACACTCGAAATTATCAGAGTGTAAAATAAAAAGTAACACGGGCAAAAATTTTCAGAACAAGAATAATTACTATCAGGACAAATAAATTTGAATAATTAAAGCTGATAATTGGAAATAATAATTATTACTAGAGAAATATGATTGCGTCATTAATGTCGTAGCGCGCGTGTAGATAATAGTTTTGGTTCTCAATATTAGAGTATAAATGCCCGGATTCGGGTAGACTGGCATGTTTGTAATTTATAAAGAGCAGTATATATTGTAGTAGTCGGTCCATCGGACACAAAATGGGAAGGAAGGAAGGAACCGGCTGGTTTTGATGAAGAAGAAGAGCCAGAGCCAGAGCCTTCTTTTTTTTCAAAGATGAGATGAGAGAAAGGACTTATTTGCCAATTATCAGCATATGTTGTAGCGCCCCGTACAACGTACACTATGGATGAGACCTCGGAAGCTGCTAAATTTTTTGAAATTGCTTTTTTTTCTACTCGTCCGTCTGCTCATCCATAATATAAGCCTTGGTGGAGCGATGCGTGTAAGTGGAATGTGAAACCGGGTGATAATATAGGAAAAAGATAATAAGACTTTTTCTGTATAACAGACAGGGGCAGAAACTAGAGTCCTGGTCCGGTCCGGTCCAGGACCATGCCCGTCTGAAAAATTAATGTCCATAACTCACTGAGATGAGTTGAGCTTCCTGGTTTCTCCCCGGAAAATCCTTCATAGCAATTGCATTGTGTCTATGTTAGGCACAATACTTGAGAAAAGTAATTAGTAACGCCCTCTGTTAATTCTAGCGCGCAGTGAGGTTTGGCTACTCCCGGGCTTGATCACAATTGCGCCAAAGCTAATTTGTAAGAAGACAATCAAGAAATTAATTATAACGCCATAGATTTGCATTTAAGCGAAGAATTTGAAATTTGGCGCTAACATAAGGATGTTCTCGTGTGCTTGTGGCGTCTATGTATGTCCACTCTGTATTTATTGGTGTAGGTGACCCCAACGTGTTGGAATGAGATTTTCGGTCCTTCCTCTGTGTCTGCATGACTTGAGAGGAGAAAATGAACTCTGTTCTCGAATTTGACTTCCCATTTACTCTTTTTCTGGCTTCTTTAATATTTTTTCTCCGCGCGTGAACCGACGACAATATATAACGCCCGTCGACCTACTCGATAGACGAATTACGTACCTATGTAGGTGGCGGAGAACCACATGGATGGTTACGACTACGACGCTATGGCGCGCCGTCGAAGACCAATGGACCAAAATCCAAGAAAGAAAAAAAGAAAGGATAGAAAACGAAACGTCAGATTGTTCTTTGGGAAAGTATTACGAGTCGATTTGCAGTAAAGATTAGGGTCCATCCACAAGATGAAGAGAGTCGTTTTCTGAGGCTTATCTTCCTGATAGAATTATTCAGATCAGTCTCGATCCCCCTGTATGTCTATAGTATTCTTCTGATTTCAGTCCTATGTATTTTGACTCCTGCGGCATTATCGACGCTCATGGATACACACATTTGTGTTTTTACCACTTTGGGTTACTTTTTGGGTGTTTCAAGTTTTGAAACACCCTTTATATTCAAAATTTGCGCTTACGTATCGTCGGTCAATGACTTTACGGTACGCTATCGTGGTAGAGTGCCAATCCAATTTATATTACAACAAACACGCATACATTCAAATTATTAAGGCGGGGAGGGTATTTGGAAAGTGTCAGGATTCTGGAAACGAAATGTAAAGCCCCGAGTTGAGTCGATTCCATGTTTCCAAGCTAAACCGAATAGGAGAAACCAAAGGGCATTCCGCATTTGGTTTTCCATGAAATGACATAACATAAACATTATTACCAAACTAAAGCCCCCGAGAAAGGGTTTGTGGGCAGCTTTCTCTTTGGGACTTTGATGGGTCTCAGATACCGTACATACTTTTCGTACATGGAATGGAATAGGAAGGATTCTTTTTTCAAATGATGATGGTACTCGATGATAATGATGATGACACTCTCACCATTTCGCATTTATTGGGAAAAGCCAAGGCGCCGCGTCGCACGGGATTTGGATAATAGGATAGATATATTGTCATTCTAACCCTTTTCCCTTTATTTCTGCTCGTCCTTTACACCATTCCAATCCTGTTTGGAAAATAATTGTAAAATTTTTGAAAGATAGTCCGAAAGATTCTCCAAGGAATTCCCATCGCGTGGAAGGGGCTAAAAATTTAACAGAATGAATTAATTCCAGCGCCTGGGGTAAAGTGAGACATGAATAAAATTAGGGTGAATTGACTTAGCAGTTGCAACGTTGCTTTATTGGCCAGAAACCCCGTGGTTCGAGGACGAACCATGTGGATCCATCTAGGCAAGCAAAAGAAAAGCTGTCCCGCTTTTTCACTTTCACTGCAAAGACCGGGGTAAAGTGAGAGGAAAGACGGTGGGACAGGCAATCGGAATCCTTGGTTCATGGATTTTATTGATATAGTATTCCAGCACGTCTCTTGCGCCGTACCCTGCAGCACTTGGGTTTGATCTTGAATTCTATCTCGAGAGTTGAACTTCCTTCAAATTACTGATCATAGTACTGATAGTACACTTCACATCGCCGCGATTATTTCAGATGAATGATTACATACTATTTCTGATGAAAGTTTGTTACAAAAGAGTTATAGTGAAATTAGGTGAAATTTACTAAGAATAGGTTGAAAAGGGAGCGAGACCAATTTTTGACAATGAGTTGAGATGAGACGCTTCCTCCATTGTTTTCTCTCATCTTAAAGTTTGTTGTCATTTCAAAACCCAACTCCGCGTCATCTGCCTCCATTCTTTGACTTGATGGTTCTTTTATACTCTCATCTCTTTGACTTATACTTGATAACAGAGTACATGATTCACAGCTATAGCGTAGTAGCAAAAGCACAGCAAAACTTATGACTTTTAAAATTTAAGTCTTAAGTTTTTCCTAAAAAAATAACTCATAACTTCCGTCTATGTTCTGGTCGATTTAGGGAAATAAATTGTACAGTTCTGTAGGTGTTTGGATCGAATGCCCCAACATAGCTCCTGCCGGCCCAATGATAGTAATTAAAGTTTCATTAATTTTTGGTGAAGTACTCGGTCAAGTTAATAAGGAAGAAATCAGCACAATAACTTGAATAATCATCACACAAATTAAGTCCCCACCCAATAATAATACCACCTTCCTATTGAAATGTTAATCCCACTCGATATTTCCCATCAAATATTTTCTAGGTGATTATTTTGATCAAATTTGTTTAATTTGACGTATTTGTAAAGAATTTTGGACATGGACAGGTAATTACGGTAATTGACGGTAATACTCGTTCATTTCTTCAAGTATTCTTATATACATACATACACGGACTCTTTACTTTCCGAGTAATTGACTCTGGTGTGTTATATTATTACGCTGCTAGTCCTAGAATAGGATTTGGAGTCGTTGGTCATTATTATTACAGAACTACGGACTTACGGACATGTGTGACTTTTTTATCACGATCTTCTTTTATTTAAGGAACTTGAGAAAAGTCCGTTTGAATTGGACTGAGTTTTTTTGCGTATGCATTTACATTGGATAATGAGGGGCGTTGTGTAGTACGAAGTTTACCTTAGGTTTTTTTATTTCTTTGTTTGCTTAGTTCTTTTTTAACTCAAGAATTTAATCGTGATGTACGTATTGGGGGAAAATTACTGGTCGGGGCTTCGGAGTCCGGAAGGACTGACCAATGTACATAAACCCATAAGACTTCATATTTAATTTAATAATAATAATAATATAAGATCTAATTTTCTTATATACGCGACAGTGCCATTGCCATTACTTTTTTTTTCTTCCCTTCTATTCTCTTATTATGAGAACTTTTATCATTATAAAGAATTTTTGCACTGCAAATACAAAGCAAACTTGTGAATGAAATGAAGGGGTTATTCAACCGAATGCAGTGCAATGCTACGCTACAGGAATTCATTGCGTGGTCATTTAAGGTTTTAATTTTTTAGCATTGTTATTAGCATTTGTTATTTTGTTGGGTTAAGATTTTCACCTGAGATGTGATTCATTCTTGGGAAGTCTTATGTATCCTTGTAGGGGGTTCACCGTGCTGCGTCCACCTCACCAATCATATTATTTTATTTAGTTTTAGTCATTATATCTATCGCATGAGATTTGAATTAACATTTTTATATGAATCCAACGAACGAAGCGCAGCGCAGGGATTGCCAAGTAATTATTTTTCTATTTTTCTTCTACAGAATAATAACTCACTTTGTTCTAAAGGTGTCGTGCAGGGCTGGTAGTCCCAGTACCAAAAAGACTTAATATAATAAATTGATTATTTGTCGACGCTGCTCCATGCTACAGCTACGTAGGGTGTTTCATACAAAAAGTGGACGTAACTAACAAGGAATTCTTTTTATATGTAAAACTCGTATCCAGTCGAAAAGTTATCTCACCAGTATTTGTAATGATTTCTGAATTGTTTAAAAAAATTCTAGCTCTGAATCAAAAAATCTAGGTCGACAAGTGGGTTCGTGCGTATTTGGGCACTTAATGTAACCCATCGGTTGATTTTTTAGACAATCCGGCTTTGTAGTTTCCTTGTAAACCACATTGTAGGGATATCCATAGCAGGTTGCCTGCAAGTCCAGAGAACCTGTCTACGAGTTTGTAAACATTCGAACCCCTGCTGATCCGCCTGTCTCAATATGAATATTCTAAATAGATGATTCACCTTAACAACTACAACGTCCATTGAATTATTAGCTTTTTCACAGATAGGAGTTTGAGATGAGGTCCAGCGGATAGATCCATGACACCTTGCAGGCACGGCGTCAATGAGCTCTGGATATAGGCACGGCACATTTTCTGAGATTCAATATTCGTAACCCGAGATAAGCGTTAGCTAATACAGTATTTGCAATTCATTCAAGACAGTAGGGGAAGAAGCGGTTAATTTTTGGATTAATATAGCAAACCAATTAATCTTAAAGCATATGACCTGACCTACCTGACGATCACTTAGGTTCCATAGAGTACGGAATATCTATGGTTACCATAAATAGGATTATTTCAGGCGTAAGCTTTATAAGCTTTATTCGTAATCTCAATGATTGTCGTACATTTCGATTTCAGATACATGTACGAAAAGATCTTTGAAGAGATTTTATCCAAGATTGGTTTAAGTTTTTCAGACAGGCTCTACCACTAATAATTCCAAATTAACCCCCCGTTAAGAATTTGTTTTCCGCATCTGCGCGTTTTGAAGAATGGATAGAAAGGATGCAGGGACGCGTGCGTAAGATCTAAGGTTATACATTGTAGGGCCTTGTGTAGCGCATTACGCAGGGCTCTCAGTAGGTACCAATAGACTATAATTGAGAAAGAATTCAATCTTACACCGATATTTATACAAATAATATACATAATAATGCATGGAGAAAAAAAAGTAGGCACGGCACGGCACACACACGAGTATAAATACAATGGAATAGATGTTGAATCTCCAAAATCTGAACCCTTCCCTTGTAAGAATTGAGTTTGTCAGTTAAGCTCAAGCTTTATTTTAACACCTGGCCAGGCTAGGTCTGACCTGAACGCCGCCTGACCTTAAAATATTCTTTATTATGCAAGCATAAAATCCTTACCTTCATTTTTTAAGTACCGAGAAGGGTTGAAGGTAAAAATAAAAAAACGTATGGCCCGCATCTCATTTCTTATGCCACAAAGGCGACCTTATGAGTATGACGATTGCCTTAAATATTTGAATATCAAATTGGTTTCGAGTTTTCTTTACATTTGGCCCAACGAATCAGGACGACTCGACTGGTATTATTAAATGTGTTTGTGAGACGAGTATTGACTTTTCATGAGGAAAAACTCTGGCAGATGTTTTGTCGTGTGCCTTCAAGGGCTTGAGGTGTCGACTGTCGAATCTTTTTCAATCTTTGAATTTTAATGTTAGCAAATAATAGAGGAGCAAACGACAAAACCGGTAGGTACTCATACTGCTTCTGACTAAAAAAATGTCACAGTCGTATGGGTTGACATGACACACATTTTACTACGCGCCAGCGACGACTATGCTAATTTTCTCAAGTATGGCTCATTATTGTACATAAGGTACCGCACGCGCTCAAAGTGTGGGTACCAAGTGTTGTACTACGTTGTCTCGTGAAAACTGAATGATATATTCGTCTAGACTTTATCTCAAGTGTCAAATTCAGTCTGAATTGTAATCAAATCAAAGAATGAATGGGTCACGTGATTTCTGAATTTTCTTTTGAAGGATAGGTCAATATTGTGAAAAACAAATCGTTGTATAAAATGAAGTTAAGTAAACTCTCATCTGCTCAAGCTTTTATTGTTGAGTTCTGAGAAACCCAGTTCATCAAAGCCTGATCCGACCAACAAATTATCCACAGAAAAGTAAACATTTCAAAACTAATTTCGTAATCACCCAATCAATTTTTCTGAATTCGTATTCGTAAAGTTTTTTGATAATTGATTTTTGGGCTATGGCAAACCTGTAAGCTATATTCGCAAATCGCAATGTTTTCTTTCGTTTTCCCTCTTTTTTACCCAATAGTTGAGAGATTGGTTTAGAATTGAATTGGAATGAACCCTTTTTTGTACCATAAGCCGACAAGGGAAGGAAGCCTGGATACATAATACTGGCTAGTATTTTAGGGTCCATTCGAAGTATCTGATTCTGAATGTTCTACGTTTACATTCGGTTGAGTTGCGTTCTTTTTTTTTGAGGCCATGGGCCATACAATCCAAAAATCCAATGGAATAGGAATATAGCTACAGGGATGCAGACTCCGTTGAAAACGAGGTGACGGACCATGAAATGAGGAAATGTCCTAACCATTGTCTTGCATCTGACAGGTTAATCTGTTGTTCTTATAGAAAAAAACATAGCAGCGTCGTCGTATTGTTGTACACACAATACATGTGTGGACATACAACAACGCTCTCCTGATTTAAACTTAAGCAAAACACTTTTTTTTAAACTCTTAACTCATGAACCATACATAATAACACCTTGAGTTCAATTACCTACTCTGTCAAAGGAAAATACGATCAAAATTGTAAAAATTTCACGTTCTCATTTATTTTTAAGCAAATTGCTAATGTGATAATATACAATATCACTGTCTTTGCATGAATTAAGATTCTCCGTCAATAGGTTTTCAGTTTGTCTTAAAGAAACTTGATATGAGTTCCTCTGACCATCAAATCTCCGTTTGCACGATTATAAATACACACGGTTTGAAAAGCCAGACGTTTCCCAACTTTATCTGTCGTAGCTTTGATCACGATCTCTGTACCCGAGAAGCAAGGTTTCATATAACTGAAAATACAGTAAACACAAATATAAGAAAAAAACATCATATCCGAATTCGCGATATAGTATATAGCAGCGATCTTATTGGAAGTGACACAGGGGTTGCTACTCTATGGCTTATGTCAAAGATCAATGACCCTTAACTCCTTACTCTATATTCATGTTGACGCTGACGCCAATTGAATTATCATCTGCGCGGGTCAAAAGGGCCAACCCCGAGACGTCATCAACAAGTAATGCCGCCATGCCGCCATGAAGAAACCCGCCTTGATTTGTATGTTGATCTTGCACTTTCATTGTCGCCGTCACTGCACCGTTCCCACCGGCAATGATTTTCACCTGGGGAAATTAATTAATTCTGAATTTCATTGTAATCGATCAAGTCAATATTCTAAAATTAATTACTTGATCACAATTCATGTCAAAAGATTTTCTTCCATTAGTCCCTTCCGTAATCATGAGAAAGAACTTATTGAGTTCCTTAAGACTCACCCGCCTTGCCATAACTATATGTTTCTTGATTAACTTACTTTCTTATTAAATATTTCCAAAAAATTAATATTTATAAATCCACTGAAGAGCTAACAGTACGTCTTGAGCATATTTGTTTATCAAAACAATCAAATAATTCTACAATGAACATGACAACTGCAAATATTTGTGTCTGCATCTATTACGCTCAACTTTCTTCCTCTTGAGTGTTGTGTTGTCTTTTACTCTGTGCATTTTAATTGGAATCGATCAAGCTAATAATTTAACCAGATGGTATAATTGATAATGTTGAGATTGACAAGTTCAATTAAAACTGACATCGCGTAGGCTGGCCATACTACGACATTTTCTCCATTACGATCAACTAGGGTTGAAAATCCTAAGAATGATAATGATCAAACAGTAATAATCAATTTTCTCAAGAGAAATGAGATCATAGAAGGCTTAGTGGCTTCTGCACAGCACTGTACACATTCTATGGTGACAACGTGACAAGGTGACATTAAGGACAGAAAACCCATCATCGTGTGTGTGGGATGCGATTACAGGCTTAAATTAATGCGGACAGATCATTAGGAGAAGCTCAAGATTAGTGGAGTCCCATGTCGTACTCTGTGACGAGGGTTCTTAATGATCACTTCGATTTTAACTCTACTCAAGAAAATAGCTTGAAGGACATAGAGGACATTGACTGGTCCAACCGCTCCCAATAATCCAACTTTTCTGGATGGTTTTGCTCTCATAATGGTAAATGGTAATAGTCATCAATTTTTATTTTTCGCGTTCATTTTCTCTTAATTAATTGATTAACTAACAGTTTAGATCATCAGATTAGATTAGAACTTAATGTAATTGAATTATTACCGAACACTCACACGAGAATCCCAATTATTAACAAACATATGGCTGATAGACCGAACTGACCTCACGCATCACGCTTATCTTTAACCTAAGGCTTACGGAACAAGAATTGCAGAAAAATTATTAATCGAGTGCAATGTGGGTCCAATTTCACCCCAAGCAGTAAAATAGGTGCTTTCTGACATAAAATTTCTCATTAGTAAAATCGGAGTGTCTCAATCGTCGTATTTTCCATTAAAAGGTCGGTGAACATTTTAGGTCGGTGATCTTGGCCTGAAATTTTGAGGTTTGTCCGGAAATTCAATTTAATTATTATTTACCTGCATTTTGGGAGGTCTATGAAGTTAGTTTTACATGGTGCTGCGCGCGCGCATAGTCTGCCGCGCACTAGCGCACAAGCATGTACATGAACCTCTGATCAGGATTGACTGCATTGTTTTAACATTAGCTAAGTAATAAAACAATGAGCTAATGAAGCCAGGTGGCCACCAATAATGCGAATGCCGCTATACGTTGCTCGAAACTTTTAACGATGTCCTGACCAAAATATGTAAATTATGTAAATGATCCGTTCTTGCTTTTGGTTAATTATAAAGAAGTGGTCAGTGAGTAGTAACCTGATACCTCCCAGCCCTGTGTGAACTCCAGTAGCCATGTAAAATGTTAGCCAGGTCTCCAACGACACGATAAAAGTGTAAGCATTCATTAATAAGCCAAAGCTAAAGCCAGCCAGGGCTTCATTTCACAGGTGAGTGTCAAATGAAGATGAATGGAGAGATTAGTACGTGTTAATGCATTTTAGAAAGAATATACGAATACATATATAAGCAATCTGGACATGGACGATGGACAATGTCCACTGACACTGGCATTTCATTGATTGACCAAAACAAGTTTTCTCACTCAAGTTACTTTTTTTGGAAGACTCAAACTCAACTCCTTTGATAAATGATTCAAGTAATTATCTTCTCCCCACTTATTATTATTATTATTTATTACGTATTCCTCTCATGGCTTCTCCAGGAGCTATACAGTAAGGTTATTCCTCCTTACCCTTCACGACTTCAATTAAGAATTACGATTAGGAAGACGAAAACTCTTCAATCTTTTCTTTTCCTTAGTTATATCAGCTAAGGAATTTAATTTCACTCAAGCGTCCAGCATAATTAATGAGTTTGTCCATGTCACGTAGTCAATTCCAAATCCAAGCCACCAAAGAATGAATGAGTGCTGAGCGACACCTTAGAGTCAAATTTTTTATATTGCGTAAGAGGTAATTAGGTTTTTTTTTGCTAAAAAATTGCGCAAATTATGCGTCTGGGAAATGTCGTCAACTTGATGCGACGTGACGGACGGGATCAATGTCCAACGTTATAGGTGCTCGCATAACATCAACATTCTTTCAAATAGCTGAAGTTAATTACAGACTGCGGAAGCGAGCTAGGGTCCTATTTTGGTAAAGTCCTTTTAGTAATGGTCAATGCTTCGGGATGAATGCCTCTTCGGGATTTC
Organism: Protaphorura glebata; assembly: GCA_034694305.1. Classification (NCBI taxonomy): domain Eukaryota; kingdom Metazoa; phylum Arthropoda; class Collembola; order Poduromorpha; family Onychiuridae; genus Protaphorura; species Protaphorura glebata. The sequence continues at coordinate 32,626 of JAQFYE010000059.1, forward strand.
TTGCCTAAATAGCGCCTTAAATTAGGTATCATTTTACCGAAAGTGCACTAACCCGATTCAACAAGTCGCTATCAATTATTGCAAGGACCTTACCACCCATCCTTTATAGAGTCACCAGTCGACTGGTAAGTAGTAATGCATTTTGGACCAAGTTTTGTATTTCCAGGCTTTTCCTGGTATATTCTAAATTGCATTTTGCAATACAATAAATAATGACAATACGACCATTTTTATTCAATTCCCGACTTGAATGGACCCAAATCTGGTAAGGTCCTCTAACTTACTTAGCTTGCTATTATTTGTTCATCCTTAGGTGTTAAAAGCAATTATCGGACGTTGTATTGTGTTTGAAGACACCATCATTGATTCGTTGATTGTGTGTGTCCATTTGGGAGCTAAAGTAAATATTTGCGCAAGACTAGCCATTTAGTAGCCTGAGAGCCCAACCCCAATTTTCTACATGTGCTAATTTGTTGCGCCATGTGCCGAGTAAGATTGCATTGGAAGTCGTCGTAGACTGTAGACTTTATTAGTCCCAAACTTGCGCCCGCCCGGAAGCTTTTATCATTAGTTTTTGACTGAGACGACGACTGCGAGGCGTGGCGAGTGTCTGTCTCTCACTTAATTACAACCTGTAATTATTTCTTGGAGGAGGGGGCAAGCCTATTCAGTCAGACAACGCAACGCCAACGCCAAGCCAAGATAATGTTGATGAGTGACTCATTAATTAGTAGGTTGGAAATAAAACATGGCTTGACTGACAGGCAAGGTGCGAATGTTGAGGATGAGGCTGACGATTGCCTCAGGTCAAGCTAAACGTGTTTGAATTGCATTTCAATTTGTCAGATTTATTTGTCGAGATTTAGTAGATACTTTTGTGTAGACGTAGAATCAAAAAGTTCGATATCTGGAAGTATGCTAAATGCGATCAGGATAAAGGGTAATTAGTGATTTTACAACCGCCTCGTGTGGTGCTTAATTCTGGGAACTTTTTTTCAAGCATTTCCTGATAGTGTTTTCGCACATTTAAATTTATTAATTCGCAACTAATTTTCTGTATTTTCGTCCGATTGGCGGAAGTAATGATGTAACATGTGATTGGAACAATCACACATGTACATATATTTTTGCTAATTGTTGGAAATGTTTAATGTGCGCTGGTAATTCAGTTAAGTTTCCTCAAAGTTTGAAGAACATAAGTTAATTCGTATTGAGTATCGTTCGGAGGTCGCCGATTTTACTCAGATGCTGTCAATTAAGGAATCATTAAAGATTTATTAAAGGAAAGTTCACACGAATGCAACTTAAGCAAGTTAAAGAATTATTCTCAACGTTAAAGATAAAAATTTTAATTGCAGAAATTATTGAACATGTCAGAATATGATAAAAAGTCATGCTAATTTGAATCTGTAATTTTTCACACAGAACTACTGCTTGACCTCCTTTAACAATCCTTGATTAGGATTAATTGCGTATAGTATGTATTCGAATTTCCTTTTCTTTAGATTATTTATCATTCCGAAAGATAATAATTAATTAAACTGCTTTTGCCTGCCCGGTGGGAACTTTCCTTATACCGACAACCAGCGCAGTGTAGATTTTGCGAAAAGATCAAAAGCAGGAATTCATTATAATACGTAATTAATGGTGGATGAAGGAAAACAATTAAATAATTCCTGCACGTGAATGAAACTAAACTAAAACTGACGACAAAAAGATATTACAAAAATTATATAAAAGGTTTGTATGTTCAGTTGCAGACTGGTTAAGCAAACTCTTCCCTTGTATTTTTTTATTAGGCAGGTAAAAAATGTAAGCAAAATGAAAGATGTGTTCTCGAGATAAATAGGGGTCATAAAAATAAAGGATAATCTCTTGAGTAGTCGTCTAACCAAGTTCACAAACTTTTTAACAGTAGCATTCTTGTACTTACACAAAACACAAGGATTGACACAAGTATTGATGAACTGAGGTGATACGGTTGCCGTTAACTACAGGAAACTTACATTAAAAGTAACTCCATTAAAATTTCATGTGCACATATTTTTACCACTCTATCTGATCCCTCATGTTAACTATCGATTTTAAAATCTAAAGAGCATCGTTCGTCCATATCAGGACCATCAGGAATTCCAGATCACTCATGGTATCACACTTAATCCCTAAGCCACGAATAGTACATAAGTACAGTATGGAGATTCCGTAGAATGCACTGGAAGTGTTATGCGGCGATAACCATTAACCATATATATTAACTATATATAATAACCATTGTTTGACCTCCCGCCCCACAAATTTGATGTTAGCGCCAAATTACCATAATCCAAATGGGTACGGCGAATATTGATGCCAATTCTCGTGAGTCGTGTTATAGATATGAATTTTATGCGTACGTCGTTAATATCCACATTAGCCATAGATATTTGTCAGACCGTCTTGACATAATGACAATTACTTACCCTGTTACTTAGCTATGAGATGGGCTTGATCTCTTGAGTGGACAATGTATTGTAATTGCTGCAGACTGGTTTTTCCCTAATTGTAGGGGTACCGTCGCTAGGCCAGAAGGAAAGCCGACTTTTTGCCCGGGAAACATGCGATACGGTGAAAGTCAATTAATGAAAGCGTTTTTATTAGTGGGGATTTTGAATTCAAATTTTTATTTTACTCTATGACTCGCCCATAGAAAATTTCTTACACTTATAGTCATAAGTAGGAAGAAATATATTACCACGAGTTAAAAATGACCTGAACGACGGAAAGAGTCTTTCTTTTCTTTTGTCGTCACAGTTAGTGTTTCTTAATGGAAAACTTGAGGCTTTACATTCCATATTGCTCTTATATTTATTTGAAATGTACATACATTACGAGAGAGCTGAATGCTCTTCTTTTTCCTTCCTTCTAGAGTTTTTGGATGGATACCTTTAGTAAATACAAAAGGAACGACTGGGAAGAGACAATGAGGGTTCTAACCCAAACAACACTCATGTGTTTGTGTATGTACCACTACCACTTGCAACAAAAAGACTCGAAAAAATCTTTGTCACTTTTGTGACAGTCGAGGTAAATGATGGTCCGGCATTTTTCTCAAACTTCTAACTGTTTTCCCCAATTCTCTTTTTTTTTCTCTCCCCTAACTTCAATGTATTTAATTTCTCCGCCCGGCCCGATTCCCGGTAACCTCTGGATTCCAAGCCAATTCATTCCGTTTCATTAGTCCTACTTCATACACACATTTTAGACAGATGATCCATTACAACGTCCCGCTGTTGCACACTCCACTCCTTTTTAGAAATCCTCTCAAAAGTGGAGAAACTGTACTGTAATTTTCAGAATTGATCACAGAATAGATTTATTTGTGTGTGGGACTAATCTGTACGAGTCCAGGAATTCCCTTGCCTTAAACTGAAACACTTTATTTCGATTCAAAAGGTTCTCGGTAAACAATATGTTTAATGAATTGACGGGACCCCTGTGCAATCCATCATTGTAAAATGAAAATCCGAAAAACGCGGTAACTCCCTGGAATTTTAGACTTGTTGTAATTGCGCACTCTAGAAGGTGAAGGACACCATAAATTAATTCATTAAATAAATGGATGGGAAATATAGCCTTGAAATCGATAACGCATTTGATGGATCCGGTTCGAAGGACCATGAACTATACATATTTGACGGTACTGCCCTATCTTGTTTTATCTTTATATTTGAGATGGAATGACAACAAAGGTAGACAGGATGAGTAGTATATATTAGTATCCCTTCCATAATATTTCAAAGAGCTCACATAGGCATAATTCCATTTCACAAAGTGTAAACATTTACTTGGTGGCATCATCTCACACTTTAGTTTGTAGAAATTGTCTGTACACTAAAGTATCGTGATGTGACACTTGTCCCCTTGGCTTATAACTATAGTGTTTACTAGGTTTTACCATTATATAATCCACCATATTCAATATAATATAATCTAGTATAATGTGTAATATATATTTTTATATTATTCCGCCACCCTGCACTGCATTTACTTCTCTGTTTGCTTATAAATGTGTAAAATAATAAATGTTGTAGCCTAGACTTAACGTAGGTTTAGGTTTAGCCAAGTCGATTTCATTCATGATTGATGAATTTCAAACGGACACACTCAAACATAGGGAGTCCAAAAACTTTTACCCGGACGAAGTTTAGTTTAGCTTGGCTTTAGCTTTTCTCTCTAATGATTCACACACATATTCCATTATTCACTCACACTTTCTTTTTACTTACCTAGTATGTACCTACCTTAACCAACCAGTCAACACTAGCACAATAGATTTTTCTATGAATAATAACCCTGTCGATTTTTTCGGGAGACAGGCAGGCAGACGCGTGTCCTTGTGTACATACGCTCCACATATTTGTCAAGAGACAATAATAATCTCCATGTCCTCCTGTACGCCCGTAATGGCAATATTAATCGTGTTACTTAAATGTCCACACATGAAAACTCCTTACCTTCAACATTCAGCAATATTTCAGGCAGAAAATGCGTAATGGGTCATACACACACACAAAAGAAATTTGAAAGAAAATATTTTTGGAATGACACCCTGGTCCACTCTGGGTGGCCGAAGCGGGTATCTGAAGATTAATGCTTTCGTTTATTCAATTTTATTTTAAACAGGATTAAAAAGTTTAAATTAAAATTGTAAAGGAAAGTTTACATTCCAAGTTCGGTTCGGTCGTCATTTTGTCGACATGAGCACCTCAATGAGACACGTCGTTAAATACATAATTATAACTTGACACCGTCTCTGATTAACAAGGTAAGTCACTCGAGTGTCGGTGCGAGGTCAAAATTTTAACATTCATTCCATTGTTATAGATTTTTGTACAAATTTCAGTTCATATTTACGAATACCTGCCAAAATGACAAGGTAGCCATCTCAGGTGCGGGTGTCGACCTTGGGCAATGACAAAGAGAAAACGTCTGAAAAATTTCCCCCGAGAAATAATCGTCTGTAGGAAGAATGGGCCAAAAAATGCTCAAAAGGATTTAACGATGTAAAGGTTGGAATGGAAATAAGGACTGCAGTGACACTTAACAAATGGGCTGACCTCGTACATAGTTAATAAAGGTAACTTTCATTAATTTAGAGTTTGAGAGTGAGGTTTAGGGAGACGGAGGGATAATAATAATTTGTGCAAGGTAGGCAGGTATTTTCCATTGATAATAAGGAAGGAAGGAAGGAATGGAATAGAATGGACTGAGGTGAGATGAGAGAGAATAATAAGGGAATTCACACTCTATGCTTTATGAGTGTGTCTTTCCCACGGTCTTCTCTGGACGAAACCCTCATTTGTTTTCACAGGGGATAAAAGGTCTCTCTTCACTTGGCAAAAAGGGCCTTGGTCTTGGACGGTCTTAAGACATGGACATGGACTTGGACATGGAAGACTGTGGTGGTGGTCAGATAGATCTAAGGGGAAAGAATAAGAATAGGTTAGCTTGTCCAGGTTTACAAGGGAAACTATGTGGAAGTAAAATCTCGGCTCTGGTCTTGGATTTTGAATTCTGGTATCCTGACCGTAAATATGAGTATCAGCAAGTGTCTCAAATCAGTGTACGGTAGTACAGTCAAATTTTTGTTCATGTGCGAGGTTCCGATCCCATAGCCAGTGTTGGAGTGGTAGTTGTTCTAAAAACCAAGATCTTTTCTACTGCTAGGGGTATACATACCATACACAGTTACCGGTATATCACTCTGTGAGCAGAATATTTGGAACCTGAAAACCCGTGATTCGAGAACGAACCAGGTGCATCCCTCTAGGCAAGCAAAAGAGAAGAGAAATAACCAATTTTCCTCTCACCACATAGACCGGGGTATAGTGAGAGTAGTGACAATGAGACAGACAGACAGAATTCTTGGGATGGATTTGATTGGTATAGTATAACTAACAGTGATCCAAAGAATTACATGCGACTAGTGTCCGTTGTGAGATGAAACCAAGACCTGGTCTGGTCTTCTGGATGACACATTAGAGTCCAGGCAAACAAACCTGTTCTTCTAACAATGGCTTTTGAGAGATTGGTCACCCATGCTGAGTTTGGTGATGCCATTCTAACACCTGCACTCCTTCTCTCTTTTTCTTTCTTTCTTCTTAATGCATTCCCATTCCATTCTATTTAAGCTCTCACAAATTCACAAACAACACGACGATGAATTCAGTTTTTTCTACAACTACGCCCTCCTATAATACTAACCATGGATCCATTCCTTGCAATTGTTGTTGCAATTCTCCAATCTCAACTCGGGATTAACTTTTATGTGTATACTTTACTGTAGGGGTTTTCATTATGCTACCTCAGTTCTATTTGTTTCAAAGTATTTGACATTTTATCATCTCTTCATCTTCAATCGACTGTCTATGTTGTCACAACTTAATCAATTCTGACCAATTTTAATTAATTCACGAATGGCAAATTTTTATCTTAAATTTTATTTACTTAATTACAAAACTGTAGTAAGCATTTGAACAGATCAATCTTGCACTGAACAGAAGTCCTGACGGGATACGTCGACACAAGACAACGTGAATAATGTCTAAAAGAGTGGCTTTAAAAGGTTTGCATACATAGGGAATATCGTGTCATGAATAGGTAAAATTACGGAACGGATTTTATGGTCACCTTCGTGTCCAGTAAGCAACGAACCATAGCCAACAAAATAATACCATAATACCACACCTAAGAACAGAAGAGTGTAGTAATAAATGTATGTATATGACATAGGCCGGATCTTCCTTCGTGCACTCTACAATACACTACAGGCAATTACCCATTAAGATAACGTAATGCACATAACTTTGGACGGTACAAGATCTGTGTGCTTCTCTCATCCATTCATTCAACTTTTTCAGTGGATTTTCATTGAGACAGACACCTTGACTAAAATCTGAGCTCCTCAGACTTCCAGCCGGGAGAGTAATTACCCATGAATCATCTCCACATCCGTCCGCCCCCGTTTTCCATATTTCTCCATCAACTTCAACACCCTTTCGGGGCTCGGTTTATTTCATATTTCACACCTTTTAGTTTAAAAATCCTCAGGAAACATAAAAAATTGTGAAAAGTTACAAAATAAGTGTTAATTAGATGGACTGGGCAGGAAAAGGGTTAATTAAGAGTGACATTGAAGTGACGGGGTTGATCTACAACTATCTGTCACTACCAGCCCCATAGTATTTTTTATTCTGGTTCTCTGTGAAAGCTTATTTATAACATACCACGAATAAAATACAATCTCGTTATAACGAACGAACGAAGTTAGAATGACCTCGATATATCACATTCATTTCCTCTGTAGAAATTTTTAAGAACGAGGGTTTACTGTAGCAAAATATTCTATTTGAGTACAAAATTCAAATCTCCCTGCAATTTTTGGAATTTGCCAGTAGATAACGATCAACCAAAATTTTATCTGCTTCTCTAAGAAAAATATTTGAGTTCGTGACTTGAAATGACTAACGGGGAAAGTTTCGGCAGGATTTCCTTTTCAGGTCCGAACAGCAATTTCTGTTAGCTTAGTGGATTTGACACCAAAGTTAATGTATCGGACGAGTAAATGGGTCTCCGAATTTCACCCCAAATATGTCCAAGGATGAATTTAAATGGATTTTCTGAATTTAACCCTTTTGTATCCCGTGCTGGTACTTTTACTAAAATAGCATCCCAATTTTCTTTCCCAAAGATACTCGATTTCACCCCTTTCTTTATGGAGAAAGGGGAAAAAAAGTTAAATCCGTAATGGGTTCTTGACAGGAGTTAAAATGTGCAGTGAAGGATTTAATTGGAAGGGTGAACGGAAAGTATTGGAAGGGCAGGAGAAATGTGATTCCTATTCTGACTGAGTTCTGAGATGGACTTTTGGGTTACTTCATCTGCAAAGGTCGCCTGGTCTTCTGGATGGGTTTGACAAGGGGAGATTCCATGACATTTACATGACAGCCTGTGAGTTTTATGGCTCCCATCTCATTAATACAAGAGAAATGAGATCTTCGTTTGGCTTAGCCGTCCGTAGTCCACATTAGGGCAACATAAACTTTGTAGTCCAGTCCTACACATATATAAAACTTCATTTAAGGCAATACCCGGAGAAAATCCTACTCCTAGTTTTTTAGGGAGAAAAAAATCCATAAAAAGTTCTGTACGTCCGTCTAGCGTCTGGTCGTTAAATTGATCGTGGATTAAGTGCAAACGTACATATATTTACCAATGTGGCTCAGTTGGGCCAGGGATTCTGGGAATGAACGTAGTGGGTAATTGGATGAAACCGCCAGACAGCTTTAACATATACATATACAGACTACTCGGTGCACCTTCCCTAGGCCAAGTTAATCTATTTTCTCTAAAACTATACTGTTAATTTCGACGGTGAATGGAATTAATGAAGTCATTTTTTTCAGAAAGAGACGATTAGTTTTTTCAATGTATTTTTGGAAAACTTAATATGTTCTTCACATGTTCTTGAATGATCGATTAAATTTAGTAAGGCGTGGCGAAGGAAATAATCCTGTAGATGTTTGTTCCGGTGTCTCGGTTTCCGATAAATGTGCAGGTTCCGTGGTTCCCCTATTTCCCCTTGTGAGATTCACTTCAGGCATGACTATCTACTTGTACTCACCCGATGACAAGTTGGAGTAAGAAAACAGAACAAATCGGTATCCCAGTACAAATACTCGTAGATTGTGTAAGCTGAAAGCTAAAGATTTTCTCGAGGAAAGCTCCTTACTTAACAGATCACGATTAGTGGGCTCTTCCTTCACTTTTGATCAAATTAGATGAACGATAAAAGCAATTAAGGAGAACTCGATTTAGTGGTCAATCGCCCTTCCTGGAAATAGAAAAGGGAAAGGAAGAGCAACAAGCCATTGATAGCCCAAAATTGTTTTCATCACTTCTGCAACGTATTTTGTAACATTTTTTTTACTTCTATTGTTAGAACCACTGCGAATAAGATTCTGTGGTGTTTTCTCCCTAAGCTTCAGTTTTGGCGTAGTTGAATTTAAATTATCAATAAAAGCAATTGAGATTTTATGTAATTTTTTGAAAATCTGGTTACTGTCTGAACAAAATGTCAGCATTTTTCGTTCAAATGCGATTTCTGTACAGATTGTGGCAATTCATTAATAGGTTAGCTTTCATGATTTATGTACATTTGAACTGGCGACATCCTTCCTTAACTGCATGTGACTTATGGCATGGCTGCACCATAATATATTTTTCGATGCTTTTTATTTTTCTTGCTGAACCATAAACCAAACACCGAAATTAGGGTTAGGGCTTCTATCTACCTATTTCCTGACTTGATTACTAATTGAAAACCAAAGTACATTGTAAGTGTTTTGCCTTACCTGACTACCTGTACCCCCTTCGCTCAATAACTCTTTGGTTGAACGAGATCAAAATTAAATTTATGCTACCGAAACAAGTACAACTACGGTTTCGGTTCGTCGTGTCATATTATGTTTCACTTATGGTTTTTCACGTTACAATTTTACATTGTATGAAAACATTCAAGGGCTGGACTGTGCCAGCCTCCCTGTCATGTCAAAGCAAAGAGAACACAAAAAAACCTACAAGAAAAAAAAGACAGCAAGCAAGTCAGTCTGTTTGTGAATTCATCCGAAGAGAATCTGAATCTGAATTTGATGCTATTTTTTGTGTAGCAAATCAATAAGCTAAGCCTTAGCTTTAGTTTTGGTTTTCTTCCGTCGGACCTTTCTCATCTCATTGAGTCACTTTTCTAAATTATTTTTAAAAAAATGTAGCAGTGTACCAGGTGAAAATTGCGTGATTGAATATTCCTCATTGAAATTCAGTTTCCGATGAATGAATGAATGAAAATCAATAGTTGTATAATTGATCAATGAAAATGAATGATCAAGGGTCCATGCAACGGAAATACATAGGTGGACCTTCGGAATGGTAAAATGCTAATGTCGAGCCCCATACTTTGTGGGAATGTATGTGACAGAAACTAAGGGGGCTTCATCTCTTTTGTTCTACTCAGGTAGGAAGTCTTTAGTTTCTATTGATTTTGGTGTGATCAGTATGAAAGCATCAGCTGCAACATTCAAAATCAATAATAGGTATGAATTGGAACCCAGCAGGATCGACCTATTTTCATTCAATTCTCAAATCGAGCATAAAGATTATCGCCAGTTGTTCTCAGTTCATCTGGTTCAAAGGACCATAATTTAAGGCTCATTAATGCAGTTTCAGTATTGGGGATCCAAAAAGAATTCTTGAAATAAAACATGCACTTCATGGGCCTTTAAAAATTAGTTGATCTGATATTTAAACTATTTTAATCAATTTCTAAACCACAATCTAAAAACTCTACCTACGGTGGACATTCAGGAATTAGCTTCGATTTTATTATTATCTTGTTCCAAAAATTCTGAAATTAATTCCACGCATTCTCCGAATGACATAGAAAAGCGATAAGGGCTGCCTTTATCACTATTTTAAAATTATGTTGTAAGTTTTATTCATCAGAAGTTTTCAACATTGAATGGCAGGAATTTTTGAATGGGTATATATATACGTTGCGAGATTGGCATTACACGATATCCATTGCATCTTAGGTACATAGCTTTGACCCCTTCCTGAATAGTTGACTCAATATCAAAATATGAATGAACTTTCAGAAACCCTGATTTAGTTAGCGAGCAGTAATCACTTGGGAAAACTGGTCGGTCAAGGTGGATAGTCACTCAAAATAATATTGCTACTGTGAGCACACAGAAAGTAATCCCAATTATATTACTTTTATAGAATTTGGGAAGGATAGCAGGGAAAGACAAAAATAAAATGTGTATGATTTGTCATCGTGGATTTTGTCTTTGGCCGGAGTTAATTCCCTAGTGACTGACGAATGGACTTTGTCGTCGTACATATATGTGTGATGATGATGGTGCCCTTGTTAAGGTCATTAGTGACCGCATTAGAGGGAGCGTAATAAGTTCTTTATTACGTATGCAATTCCACGGAGAGTCTCCTCAATTGTCCTCATTCGTCTTTTCCTCCCTCGCCTAGTCTTTTATCTCACGCCGAGTTTCGGTTAGTTCCTCTAATTTACTAGACGACTCAGACACTAGATTCTAGGATTTTGTTCTACCGCTCCTGGTTATATAGATCAAGTTAGCAAAAGTATCGGTCATTAGGGATTAGGAGTGAGACGGTGATTTTATTAGCACAACTTGTTAGCTAAGTATTGCGGGGAACAAAATGTGTACATGTAATGTCGTGTTGTCTTTGTTAGGCACTTTGGAAAAAAATCCTTTCTTCTGTTTCCCCTGGCTTTCTTTTTCATCTCATTGTCTCCCGTCTCATACTAAATTTCGTCGTTAAGGTCTAACCCCGAAAATCCTTACAATTTTGGTTAGACACATTTCTGTGTAAAATTACGAAGTCTAATCTGCCCATTTGTGTAGGTTTTCTACATTATTAATGCTAACGTGAATTTTTTAAATAGGTAATGACTATTATCTTTTTAGAAAACCAAGTAGAAAAGATACACAAAACAAGTGGAAATTGGTGATAATTCAATAATTTATTTCTGACAATTCACGTCTTGTAATCTGAAACCCAAATAGTTTTCTTCACAAAATTGCTTCGAAATGCAAAAGAAACATTGATTTAGGTACGTGTCAAATATTTATTAATTAATTTCAATGCATTTGCCAAAATGAAGTGAGTTATGAGCCCACATAGCAAGGTTGGGGCTCTCTCCTTTGTAAAAATATACGATAAGCCACCGTTTGACACATAATAGGTCATCGCACACCTCAGGATAATTAGCGAGTCGATATAATAACGCCCAGTACGTATTAATTAATTTCCCCGACGCTAACATGGGATGCAACTGTGATTTGACTTCTTTACTCGTAGAAGACGAGAAGAAATGAGAGGACTTAGGTGTTTTGGTTTTCCTTTGACTTTTTCTGGAATTGCAATGCAATGTGATGGAAATGGGAGAATTCCTGTGATGAAATGTGTAAAAGTAGTCGTTGTGAGTGTTGGAGTCCTCAAAAGTTTCTTGTCCTTGCGTTGCGTTGCAGGGCTTTCTAATTGAATTAGAAGTGGAGAGAGTTAGAAAAGTGAGAGAGGAAGAGATCAAAAAGAAGGTTTTCATTGCATCATCCGCCGCACAACTGAGCACTAAAGTGGTCAATTGAATCTCACTCTTTTTCTCTTTCTTTCCCAACGTTTATTTCATCTATACCCGAATCTCACTCACAATCTTCCCAAAAGTTTCTCCAAGATTCCAATTCAACCAACTCAAAGTGTCGATTCCCTCACACCTTTACCCTTCCTTCTCTCATTTCAAACTTCTTTCCCTTTTTACAAAAAACGTCAACAAACCCGGCAGAGCCACAAAGTCTACGGGTTAATATTATGAGCAGGGTGTATCACAAATTTATATTAATGTTCCTCATACTTAAACCTTTCCATTTTCAAGCTCGAAGTAACTCAGATCACAAACCAAATCTCATCACCCTTTTCGATGCTCATGGCGAGCCTGTTCTTCCACAAAAGTTTGTAGCCACTGAGGTCAAGCAGCATGTTCGACAACTGACCTTAAGAGTTCCCAGAATAGGCCATGCCCAGCCCTGAAGTACTCCTCATTTAGCTTGGCTTTGGAATTAATCGCAATTAGACTATACAGGCATATTTCATTACTATTTCGATGATATCTGACGTTTAAAACGACCTGAATCAGCAAAGGAATTTCTGATGAAACATTCGATACACTCTTTCCTCCCCAGACTGCTCGTCTTCACCCTCACTCTAACTTATAAAGTTTTAATTTTTACAGTCCCTTTTTCCTTACATTATTATTGCATCTTCTGTTCTTTTTTAAGACTTTGACGAACCCTCCTTCTTTCGGACGGACTTTACCTTTGACTCCCATTGTTGATTTTTGACGTGAGTCTTTTAGGATTCATCGAGCATTCCATTCCGGTTCCATTCATGAGATTTTTTAATGCCTTTGCCTTTGCCTTTCCTTCCCCTGGTCCGTTGTTCCATTGACGGATGTGAGTTAAAGTTAAGTCAAGTCAAAGTCCGTCTGACTTTGTATGTATTATTTATTCCTGTTGGAATTTTGAGAAAAAGAAAGTACACTAAAGTACAAGGTAAGGTACACAACACAACACATAAGAATAAAATATAACAAATGTTGATCCTTATTACATTAACGCCTGCTGATGAGAGCTCATACATATTCTTAAGAAACCAACCAAATGGTGTGTGGGTGGTCTTTTTCTTGAAAACGTGATTATTTATTGAGTCGACGACTGATGGAAAATGACTCAAGGATTCATTCAGTCACTCAATGGAATTATAATTAGATTAGAATAAGCATACAGAAATACCGTGGCTTATTCTAGAATTGAAGGGATCGTTGATCTACTTCATTGATATGATTCTGATACATCCATTGTCTCCTCAATTCTTGAGGGGGAGGAATTTCAAATATTATTATAACTGTATAATTGTTACATTATCATATTAAAAACCAAGTAAGGCAAATACAAGGTGTTTTTCATCCACCCATCAACTCAGTGGGTGGATATTTTCTTACCAGGTAACGATTTGAGTGGTTGGAACATTGCAAATTAACTTTTCGCAGTTATAACTATAAGGAACCTCGTTTTAAGTCATTCAGGAATTTTATAGCTACCGTACAGAATTTTAATTATCTGAACAATAATTAGAATTTCATAATTATGACTTTAATTACAAGTCATTAAGGACGTTCCGGACCTGTAAATTTTAGAATTGTATTTCCCTTCACGATTGCATTTTCATTCATGCCTGCCTAAAATTCCATACGCTAATTTACTTCTCATTATTATTTAATGGCAAGTAAAATCAAAAAAAAGTTTAAATTTGAGGGAGGAAATTCCTTTGAGCTTAGCGCTAGGGTATAAATTAAATTACCCGCTCGCGTGGGTTGGTCAATTAAAAGAATGGCCCCGAGAATACGGCATGCATAGCGAACAAGCTATCAAATTAAAATGAAAGTGATTAAAGACAAAGTGTGCGGATATAAAAGTAAACTTTGTGTTTTGGAGTTAATGAAAAGGAATACTGTAATTAATATGAGAAGGAGGGTGTCTGAACTGAATTTTAAATCAAGACTGAGAATGAAGAATGAAGTGTCGTTCGTGTCTAACGTCATTTGACTCACAAAGTCAAGTCATTGATTTTTCCTTGTGTTTTACGAGCATGGAACCCTCTTGGATCACCTCTTGACTTAATTATAAGCTCCCGGCGTTAATTGACACTTGAGTGCATGTCTCTAGTCTACATAGTCTACAACACCACTTAATTAACCGCTCCACCTTACTAATCCGTCAAACAACCAACCCTCTCCAGAAAAACAAAGAGAAGAATGACTGACACGCTGAATAAACCTCCCTTGTGAGTGCAAATGAGATTTTGGCACGCAAAGAGTTAAACTTATGTTATCGTCAACACAGAATAAAAGTATTTCAGGATAAATCCTTCAAAAGTCCCGCAATCTCAGCCATAAAAACTGCATTTTTAATTATGGATTATACTAACATATTTTTAAATTACAATTCAGTTTAAAACTTGATAATTATGGAATTTGATAAAAGCAACCAATTTTAAAGCATTGATTCCAGATTTGAATTAAAGAAGTAATGTTTGATCTTCACGCGTTATTAATCCCTGAGTATAAAATCAACCAGTGTTTATGTTCAAATTAAATTCACTAATTACAGGTTGTTGTGTGATTTATACTCAAGATTTGAGCAGACCGGCATGGCTAATGAGGATTTATACCATTTTATGTTCTGTGAGTTTGAGTCTGACACCTTTAATGGTTAAAGTTACATTATTTTTAAGTAGAAGTAGAAGCCAGGAATTTTTTCTTTTCACGTGTCTAATTTCTTTGAGTGATCATCGAACCATGTCTGATTAACCGGTTTCTTTAACACTCTCCAGCTGGGGCTTTTGATCCTACCACACCTCTTGTCTTATACACATTAGACATTAGATTGTACATGCAATTAAATCTGGGGAATCCTCAACCCGCAGGAGCAAAAGCAATAAATATGTGCCAAAAATTATTTTCAGGAATTCCAAGCATTCAATCACAGATTCCTTCTCCGTTAACTAAAATCATTCAATTACATTATTCGTCAACGGTGAAAACGGTACGAAAGTTCAGGATTATGGATAGTATTGCTATCCTAGACACTAGTGACAAAGTTCAATAATGAATGGAAATGACACGAAATAGTAACGAAATTTGCATATTACGTGGTTAATTCAAGTTGATGAGACATCGTCGTTGTCTATGCTATTTGGCAATTTGGCCTTTATTTCGAGTTCAAACTCGTAGAATCTTTGTATTGTATCCTTGCCCTTGACGAAGTCTTCGTCATTATTCGTTTGTTCGTTTCGTAGTATTTGAAACGAAGAAGAAGAAAATGGTTATTACACACATTAGACTGTACACATTATTCTCTTAAGTTTATTGTATTGTAACAACCCGTAAGGTAAAATAAAAGGTGTACGGTCTGTTCTGTTCTAAAAAAAATCTTTATGAGAGCCGAGCGTGCCAAACGATGTGAAACTGAGGAGACCTCCTGGAGTGTCCGTTTCCTCCCGAATTATTCAACCTCCTTGGATACAAATGAGGCAATTTACTTGATTGCTCTAAACACAATTTTCGCACCCTCTTTCAAGTCCAACTGTGTTTTTCTTCAGCTTCTCCACAAAATTTGGATCATTTTTTCTTCACCTTTACCTATTCTTTTTATAAGATAATAAATGTGTACAGTAAAAAGTAATATGTATGTACGTGTAGCACAGTGGATGATCCTTCCTTTCAGGTCGTCAGTCCGACTCGAATTTTAAAAAGTGCTTTCAAGTATTAAACCTTTGTTTCGTCCGGTAGGTCTCATTCCTCATAGTTATTTTATTTTTGTGGCGTGGTCTTGAAATAAAATCGGAGGAAGAATAACAATAAATTCATTTTCAATCCTTTGAATGAAAAGTTGTAGGTCAAATGTGATCATTAGCATTTGGACTTGACGAATCGACATTGGACGATATTCATCCTAATTTTTTACAACAATCAAATTTAGGCGTTAGGCAGAATTCATTCATAATATACACGAACAATTTCCGATTCCGTATTTTGTATGATCAAGAATATTTGGTGGTTAGGGTGGCACATTATGTTTTGCATTTCTATCGGCAGCCAAACTGGTACACGGTACACCCTCGATGCGTCATTGAATAATTAATATTTTAATTACCCCCACCATTACATACCCTTGACATTCCAAACCTTTTAAACACAAAACGGAGGATTTATGAATGGACCGAACGCATATTAAAAATTAAAAGATGAAGACAAAAGACCTTCTAAAAATACGCACAACCATACTATAAAAAATGGAAGACCCCGGAGCTTCATAAATCTTTATAATGAAAAATGTTTTCCGCATTCACCACAGTCAAAACAAACACAGGGAAATTAAAACCCGGGTTTTTACCAGGCAGGTTGGACTCATTCTGACCTTAGTATTAAATCTTATGTTACAGTCTATTTGAACTAATATGGCGCACCTGATTTATACCGGAGCCAGATCATATTTTGCGCATGATTTCAGCTCTGATTGTCGTATTTGTGCAAAATTTGTTAATCGGTATAAGACTACGACCGGCACACTATAATTGTTCTTTAACGAACTGCTAGGGCATTATTTTTCATATCGTTCCGAACAGACATGATAATTTAAAAAAAAATACACATGGACTGCAACATATCTATTAATACACATTTCGGCTCTGGAAATTCCTATTGCTAATGAAACGAGCCATTCATTTGAAGGGGAACAGGAACAGAACAAAGTAATTAGACAGATGCTGGGCGTTGAGCGCGAGCGTGGATATAGAAACTTCTGTTGAAAAAAACACATTAAGAGGTTTGGAGTGGAAGTAACATAATAAGTAAAGATCCTTTTGTCCTCAGCCTGCTGCTTTTTTTTCCAGAGAATTTTAATTAAAATTACGTGTACTCGCATCCTCATCGAAGATTAGGTAATTTTCTCCCTGAGCATTAGATTATATTACATTGCTCTGCTCAGCTCAAGTAATTGCATGTGATTGTGATGAAGAAGAAGCAACCCTGTGCGTTGCACAAATGAGAGAAAAAAAAGGGGAAATGAGCCCTCGTTTTTTTACTTCCCCTCTTTTTTCTTTTCATGAATATTCATGAGACGACCGACCGGGAGTGAGAAAAAAAATTAACCCGGAGGTACGGACGACAGTAGTGAGAAAAAAAACTGCTGGTTCAGACATTTGAGTTCATGAATTCTTTCTCATCTCATCTCATAATATCGTCTTCCAAAGCCTAGCCTAGCTGCTTTTTTATATATCAAATTTGGACCCTTGTTTGATTAAGGACAGAGCACAGCAACAGCAGTGCAGTTCCTATGTCCCTTGTCATGTACATGTCGGGAGGAAGGGAAAAAATTGGAGTGAGCTATTCTATCAACTTAATTCAAATAGGATAGACTTATTATGCAATCCAAGCATGGCTAGTACGGGAAGGGAATCAAGGGTCCTTCTAAATGAATCTTGGCTCTAATTGGATTTAGGTTGTTACTGGACTTGACGTAGATATCTCTTTATCAGCTCGGCATAAAAATGATCTCCCTGTCTGGAAAGAATATTTTGTTTTTTTGCATAGTTACGGTTAAGTTTTAAAATTCGAAGAATTTCAGCGTTTTTCACAAAATATCATACTATTCATAAGTGACACCTGGTAGTTAGGTCCAGAACAAACCTAGCTCAATGAGAAACTAAGGGTAAATCCGTAGAGATAAAATTTTACACTATGGTTAGTTAATAGGGTAAGGTGTCCCAATATGCCCCGCTGCCATTTGTTGGCATGCTATATTAGGGTCACGTGATCTCGTAGTTCAAGATAGGCGGGGCGAATTAGGACACCTTACCCTACAGTTCAGCTTAATGCAACAGACTTTGTTGTCAAACTTCCTATTACAAAAAAATCATTTCTAGGCAGTTGAGCCATTTTCGGCAAAAGTTACGTATTTTCATTGCAATTTCATTTTTGGCCAATCTGAACTCAAAATTAGAGCTTTCACTGTCGCTTCGGACAATTTATGATGTTGTAGTTCGTATTCGTCATAATTATTTTGTGGAACACCCTGTGTGTCTAGTTGAGCCTTAACTGATTCATCTATCCCAGTGTGAAACAAAGCTCCCCTGATGAGGGGTACTTAAATTTAATGCCAACGAGCCTCGACTTGGTTTTAATTCATTATTCCTGCTGCCTCTACCATGTCGTAGTACTCAATATGCACGTATAATCTCGTGCTGTGCTACTACATACTTTATACTTCACAAAATATAATTCAAATCCACGCAGTCCCTTCCTTGTTGTTTTTTCCCATTATAATAAGGCAGCATGTCCATGTCAACAATTCAACATCTTTCTATTTTTTTTTCATGAGGATGCTTCTGGTGAGCTGACACAAGAAACTAATTTCCCATTGTTAGGAATTATACACACGCAAACGAATAGATTTTTATTATTAAGACGCGTCAGGGGCAGAAACGTCAGCACATTGTAGTAAATTGTTACTTTGTACAGGGTGTGGACTAATTTTGTGTTTCAAGAAACTTTCGAAGATGTTTGGGATTTTACGTACAGAAAAGTACTGATGATTATAACCTACTGAGCATAATTTAAATGCAGCGCGGATTAAGGTCTTATAAGGAAATCGCAATTCACGTAAAGAATAGGAGGGCTCATAAACCAATACAAGAAGTTAGAACAAGTGTCCTGGTGAAAGTTTTGCTCATTACTAGAAATTTTTAAAACATTCCATGGTTGGCGTTCCAAGAATCCTTGTCATAGATGAAAATCCTATCTGAGGACGAAGCATTCCACGACATCTTAAGTGATCAGCCCTAATTGTTTACGCCTTATTTAAATTTGACTTTAAAAGTATCTTCCTTGTAAACTTAGCGTCTTGCGTGCATGTGGATGTAGAACTAATTATGTACGAACATCTTATAGAGTAATTTTGTGTCAGGTTGGAATTCTACGTAGGATGAATAGGACGCGATGGTGCTGGTTGGCATTATCTCCTGACGCCGTCACAGTCACCATGTCATGTCAAAGTCGTGGACGTGAGTTCATGACAACTTGTCCGTTGACTCCCTTTTTCTTACGTTTCAAAGAACATCAAGTGGGTTGAACACAAAAATGTCCGTCTGTTTTGACTTGGACGGACGCGACGCTGTTTGATTTTAATGTCTGATTAGGGTCTCCCGCCACGGCCACGGCTTTAACTTTATACCATCGTGCACTACATTTTATACAAATTTGCATCTCCATGTCCATATTATTATTGTGATTAAGTAGGATCTGCGAACACAACGCAAATTAGTCAGAGGAATTACTGGCTTGGCTAACTCTACTGCAATATAGCATTTCATTTTAGTATTTAAATGCTTATTTATGCAAACTGTATGAGTATGGAGATGGAGATTGGAGATTACATCAAATTTTGAGAGGTCGGAGCACAATTTTTCAATTTACAAACATTTGATCCAGTAGTGTGGTGGCTCAGGTTATGTCAGTTAAAATGATTGCCCGCGTTCGATTCTAATCTTGATGTACAATAATAATATGACACTTCATGGTTAAACCGAATCTGATAATCCCAGTTCAAATAAACAATCGGAGGCCTTCTCCCTTGAAACAGACAATAAGACATCATTTGACAATAAATGTGTGATATCTGAATTCTGTGATCCCACAACTCTGGAGAGATAATAAATCCAGAGTATAGACATTGTACCACTTTAACAGGTGACCTCCGACCTTTTCATCTAGACAATTCATCATTTCCTCAATCATCTCAAAAAGATTATTACTGGCCTAACCTTGACAAGTAAAAGACGTAGTAGAACTCCCTTAAAAGTAAAATCGTATCATAGAATGCGTCAATTTCTTTGGTCTTTCAACCAAGACTGAACTAGTAATAGTAATAGTGGAGAGAGAAAAGTGTCGTTCTTTTTATTTGAAATTACGAAACTAGTTTCTCCCGTGTAGTTTAGTTTTCTCTTTTCTTTTCTGTGACTTGGCTGAGTGACAGACTCGTTATACGACCTCACTTGTGGGACACATTGTACATACATATACACTGGAAGATACTTGTGTCTATCTTCTGACTCTTTTTTTTCTTTATAAGAATTGAACTAGTGAACCAAATGAACTGTTCGTTCGTTACGTTCTCCGTTATTTCACATTTTTTTGCGGCACGGAAGGAAGGAAGCGAACCCCTTTTGCTCAATTTTAAAAGTCAAGTCTTGAAGAGAAAGAAATTCCCCTGTTCTTCTTTCTTTCCCTCCATTCTGTCATCATCATTTCTCTTTACTTTAACTTTCTCCTCGTGTCTTTCTGTATAGAGAGAAAGTCCTAGTCCTGAGTTTTTGTGTATGCAGATTGGGGTCTGAGTGTCGAAGCCAGGCCAGGCCAGGGCCACAGTCACAGTCACAGTGCAGTAATGGAATACGGAAATCCAATTCAATTTCCCTTCTTTAACGAAACGAAAAGAAAACTCGTGGATTGGAATGGGGGGAAAGAAGGCGGGGGGACAGGGGGACATAGTAGTGTACTTCACTCCTTTTGTGACAGTTCTAAAATTGCTTTGACTTCCTAACCAATTTTAACCGAATTCCTATCGAATATTTTAGCCAACCGTGCACTCCTCTGCACTCTACTGTACAGAGATATTTCGTTTCGTTCTCTAACCAACCAGTTGGAAAGAAACATGGTATCGTAGGCTGTAGGAGAGTCTATATCGATTTAAATAAATCCAAATTTGTTGGTTTCCACGTTCAAATCAAGTAAGGCGTAGTTTACTAAATTGTATGCTTAAGAGGGCATAGCACGTGATAACGCCATCCGACGAGGGTAGTAACCAAAGGAATGTGAATAGAAATTATAATACAGCACCATCGTAAGAGCGTCACAAGCACTTTCCTTGTTAGTCTTTGCTTCTGAATCTAACAACGTCAGTACTTGGAGTATTATAGGAATCTAACATGTGCTACTTAAACCAAGAGTGTATGATATAAAATACTAAATTTTAAAAATTCTAAGGAATCATCCAGAATTCTGTTCGAAACTTATAAAAATAATTTTGGGAATGTCTGGGAAAAATAAATTTGTTCCGCACAGTCAGGCCTGAGGGTCGTGCCTACACGGCTCAATCAACAGTAATAAGCAAGTAGGAAATATACCGGTGAATTGGATGTTGCAGTGGAGTGGGATTAGATTTAGGAATCCCGCAGTCTGTACGAAGTAGTTAGATGAGATCGACGCCATGGAAATGAAAGAAAAAAAAGTAAATGAATGGAATAAGGGGGAGAAAAAAAATTGTGGCTAGGAGAGATAATAATTCTGACTAATACAAAAGGCAAATATTGTCATTTGGTGAGGGAATAAAATGTATGAAGGGGAAGTGTAGTGAGTCGTATCGGAGTCGAAAAATTATTTGGTAATCGCTATGTTGGAAAGAAAGAATTTAATGCATCATCTAATGCAAAGTGAGGATGATTACAGACGATACTTATAGTTTAGGATGAGATTACACACCAAACTGTGTGTTTTTACACAGAGTATTTAGATTTAAGGTCCAAGACATGTAATATTGAAATTTCAAGATGATGATAGCAAACTGAGCGGAAAAGAGTAAGTACATGAATGATAGAAGGAGACAGACGAAACCGCAAGGTAATTATTTCTTTCCAATTCTTTTCGGAAGAGGAAAAAATATTTTAAGAGGGGAAACAATGTAAACGAACAAAACCACCACGCTACACTGAACTACCATTGTAATTTACAGGGTCTCTCTCATAATTTCACAGAAATAAGGAAGCTTTTTCTATCAAATGCAGGAGACGTGAATTATATTAGTCGATCCCTTTTTCTCTTTGATCTTCAACGGCAAAACCGACCCGACATTGCAATTTTGTAACATCTGTTCAATATACTTTTAAGAAATTGTCAGGTCTAACCTTTACAACATGGAACAATTTTTTGAACGGTTCCAAAATCAGTCAGGTAATTATGGATATGGCGTCCGAATTTTCCCATTCCGTGCTTGCATGAGCGAATTATGCTCTGAGGGTCCGAGCAGTTTTCGAAAGCAAACATACAGTCCAAATAAAATCTGTGCCCCAAGGATTATGTCTGTCCGTCGCACTGTCCTTCCTCTCAATATACCCCGGTATTTGCAGTGAAAGGAAAATTAGAAATTAGTTTCTCTTCTCTTATGCTTGCCTAGAGGGATCCACCTGGTTCGTTCTTGCACCACGGGTTTAATTTTCTATAATAATCTATAGTAATTCAAAAGTATCAATTTTAGGAAAATTAAAATTCTGTCTTCATTTTGAAAGCCCTCAACCTCATTTGATTATTTTATCGTTAAATTGAACGCTATGAAAGCCAATGAATTTTGAAATCGATGGAGTCATATTTTTTGCCAGTGCGGCTTTTTTCAACCTCGGATTGAGATCAATGACATTTTGATTTTCCCAACATAAATGGCTAAATAGGCATAAAACGTCATTTAGTCACCTTCCAAACCATTGTTGAGTTAAAACAGGCAAGAAGTTTGACCAATGAAGATGTCGACGGCTCAGTTTTAAGAGAGAGGCACATCGAATTACTCTTGTCAAGGCAGATTGACCACATCCCTTGTAAATTCTTTTAGGACATTACAAAACGAATTATGTTGTGTTTAAGAAACACACATCAACTCATGCAATTCAACCTCCTGAAGAAATTCCATCGGTTTGGTCTTAATGCAATTTCAATAGATTCTATGGATTCGACGTCGGTTTAGGTTACGTCCATTACGTCTTCAAATTTTTTATTCATTCCAAGTAATCCAATGCAAATGGCCATTGAGCCAGTGTGACAATGACAATTACATTCATCCCGTCACTTGTCCCACAAGATAATACTGTAAGTTGAAGTCACTTTTAAAATTCAATATTTTATTTAAGAAATTCAGAAATGATCAAAGAGACTTCATATTATGCATTTCGTCTCTCATTAAAAATGAAGCATGCATTTGATAAAATTAACCTTCTATGATTTTATTGATAAACTCGACAAAAGTCGAAACTCAGGATATTTGGACTTGACTTGAATCAGTGATTGGAAATGAGAGAAGATTAACACATTCCCATGCCATTCTCTTGGCAAAATTCAGTTCCGCTAAATTTCTCACTAGCATACCAATGGATTCAGTTTCACACAGTCGGAGCTTCTAATTAAAGAAAAAAATGTGGAGAAGACTTAGGCAGCGTAGCAAAAATAAGAAATAGCAGCAATGATGTGTAAAGTGTAAAGAAACAAGAATAAAGAGTTAGAATGAAACTACCGACCGGATATATTAAAATTGTCTTCTTCATTCTCTTCTTTTAAATTGTCCCATCAAAATCTCAAGAAAAAAATAAAATTGATACAGTACGAGTAGAAAAGAACTTATCAATCTTGCGTAACTTCATCACGTTCTTCTTCGTCAGACTTGTCAACAGAAATTAAAGCAAAGCTTCTCTTCCCCCATTTTCTTGTCTCTTTGCCATATATCACAGCAAAATAAATTTAGGGACAAGTTCACTTCTTTTATAAAAATGAGTGCCAGCAAGGAATATTTAAGTCATCTTCTTAACAAAAAACTGCTGCATTCGACGATTTTCTATGTCTACTCAATATTTCCGTACTATGAGTATTATTACAGCGGAATACGTAGAATAGGTTTTCCTCCGGTATCCCATTCTGAATTCTATATTTGCAACCCCAATCCATTTTTGCAAAAAAGGTGCAGTTTTACAATTTTTTACACATAAAGGTTTAGAATAAAAAACCGAACCGGTCAGTTATATTCACCGAAGAATATAATATTATTTGTTATTTCATTCAATGGAAATGAAGTCTCCAGACGCAGACAGACTGCAGGGAAAAAAACTCACATCTCTGGCTGTTGGAAGAATTGGGAATGAGAATAATGGCTGTTGGTCATGAATCGTGATGACCAGGCAGGAAAAGAACGATTAAGAGGAGACAAGAAAATAGAAGAGTTTAATTGGAGCTGTAATTAGTTGTAATTGTTGGACAAGTGACACTTCCTTAGCGCCAGGCTTCATTTTCATTGATTAGTCAAAAGCCCGCAAGCCTTTAAATGTTTCAATTAGTTCATAAAGAACTCATAGTTTCCTTCTGTCTGTCTCTCACTACTGTCCCGTCAAACTAAACTGAATGAATGACTGATGATTCTAATGCCCATTTTTAAAAGGACTGTCCTCATCTAAAATATACGCATGTGTGACAAGGGAAATCAATCCGATGTAAACCTGAAACTAGCCTAAATCCTCAACTGTCCCGGTTACGAAGATGATTTTTTCCCTTACATCAATTTTGTCGCCTGAAATTTTAAAAACATTCTTTTCTGAAATAGGCACGAATTTCTGACTTGAGACTGGAATAAATAAAAACAGAAAGGCATAAAACGAAATTCAGATTCAGATTTGTTTATTAACATATCAAAGCACAACATTCCTCACAACAATAAGAATAAATCCCATTGATCCATATTCGCCGACAAAATAATGCAGGGTCATCGGCGATCTTACCTAGATATCCATTTGACCAAGGGAAGGTACACATTTTACAGCGGAATAATGTACCTTGTAAAATGATGATGTGTCATTTATTCTTGTATGTATTTATTTTCTGAGCAAAGAACTATTACTTAACTTACTCTTTAAGTCTTTATTCGTACTAAACAATACATTTAGAACAAATTAGGAATGGCTACAATTTAATGGCATAATGACACCATGGAGTGAACCATGGCGGCCTTGTTTTTTCGCCACCAATTTGTTTTCTCTTCTCTCGCGGTCTTTGTTTGACTAATTCAGCGGGTCTGCATTGTATTTAGCAATTTGTTCCGTTGATTGAAGGATTGACGGCGCCCTAATATTTAACCTAACCTTGATGAGAATTAAAGTCGTTGTGCGTGAGACATAACGTACATATATAACGTAGAGAGCGGTCAACCAAATAAACATACGAGTGAGACAAGCAAACTAAAAAGACAAAATTGTCATTCTTTATGAGACGCAAATTGTTGTAATTGACCAAGGAGATCAATTATATCTAATTTACCATATGTTAGCTCTGACTCTCAGGTTTTTTGTACGGATTTCTTGGGAAGTCAAGTAGTGGCGATTATCGAATTAAACAGTTATGGTTTCTACAATGTTGAGTCGTCTGATTTGATTCCATTTAGACATTTAAATTAATTGTGAGTTGTACAAATGAAATGTTAGACTCGTATTAGAATTATTCATGAGAAATGCAAATGGGACGTGCCAACTAGACAATAGGCACTTCGTAAGCTACTGCACTTCAGCCTGGTTCATGAATATTATATGAACGCACGGTTTCTGGTTCAGAAATATTATAATGTCCGGATAGGGTCCATGATTGCATGCTTTTCATTTTTACTCGAATTGGAAATGGGGACTTTTATGCAAAAACTCAAAAATCGGATAGCAGGAGGGTCAGGATAGTTGAGGTGATCAACCCGAGAAATACTGGTAAATATTCATGCTACTTTGTTGAGAAGGAATTCTGATCCTAAGACGCATTGACTCCGACAGGTTTTTCTTATTCATTAGAATCTTTGTTTTCCTGACCACCAGACTGCAGATAATCTTGAGTATTTGACTATAAAAAATGAGTCTACCAAGTTTCTCACACAATCTGTTGAATTAAGGTTTCTTTTCTTCTTCCCCCATAATTCTTCCTAAATATTCATAATAGTTAAGAGGAATAAGACTCATTATGAGTCTCCAATCCTCCTTCTGTTCTTATTTGCGGCCAGTTATTCGCCTACAGTTGGAGTCAGTGATGTTCAGTGGACGATGAAATCATTCGTGCAAACATGATTCCGCACGACATCGCACCAACCGACCAACTGGTCATCACTGTTCTTCTCTTCTGTTCTGCTACCCCGAATTTCATGACTAAGAAATTAACTTTATACATTACTCAAATAATAAGCGTAATTATCAACCAGTAGATACAATTAACAAGGTATTGTCATTTAGGTGGAGTTTTATGTTAATGTAGCGGTCTACTGACAACCTCCAAGTGCATTTTAGAATTTAGTAGTTAGTGACTCGAATGAGCACGGATAAAGGTTTATGATGACCACCCGGCCGGCACAGTGAATTTTGTAATAACCGTGCAATTTCTACGTAGAAGGTAATAATAAAAAATTATAAATATTATTTTCTGATTGCAGGTCGAGGAAAGAACAACACAAATGCTAATGCGACTGCGCCGAACCGAAAAAATCCGGTGAGTTCAGGTAAACCAAAGACGAAACTGGTCACACAGCTGGACGATCCCAAAACGGAATTAGGAAGCCACCAGGAGGTTGAGGGAGATGAACAACGTTGTCAAAATATTCTTCAATCTTTGAACATTTTCCCGCGAAGTAACCCGGTGAATGCGAACAACGACGTAGTGGACGGTAAATTGACCCCTAATGACCTCAGTGAAATGGTCATCCATAGAACTACCTCGCCATCTGCTGGTATTCGTTCTGAAATGGAGTATGTTGTACAAAAAATTGCTGCTTTGGCTCGAGCTACGTCTGTTGATGAAGCAACTGACTCGAATGCCAATATTCGGTTCGAAGGACCATAGAAGATTCACGACGAAAAGTCATCTATTCTAATTCTACAAGAGCATGACATGACAGGGCAAGGTTAAATAATTAATATTTAGTATTTACAACTTAAAATTAATATAGTACTTGGTTAATTAATGGGCAATAATGCTGACAACTTGACGAGCTTTTATTTATTAAACATACATAACGTTGAGGGAAAATGTGAGATTTGAACGTGAATTTAAATGTTCATATGAAATAGATAAATGTAGATTTTGTGTGCGTGTGGGACTAGAGTTCTATAATCTAAAACAAGTGACATTGGTACGTATGGAGTGACTAGAAAATTGACATCCAATTTGACGTTTCAAAAATATATAGATTTTAAGTCCTAAGTATAATGATGTGTAAAATGTTCCTCAAAAAAACTCTTGACATTGTAAATGGCAACAAGGGAGAAATTCGCTGATGCAACTAAACTCAGTCCTACAAAAACGGTTGTGTACAA
This sequence comes from Protaphorura glebata, assembly GCA_034694305.1. NCBI lineage: Eukaryota > Metazoa > Arthropoda > Collembola > Poduromorpha > Onychiuridae > Protaphorura > Protaphorura glebata. The sequence continues at coordinate 59,959 of JAQFYE010000059.1, forward strand.
AATTACCGTGTGTAATAATTATCCCAATTATGAAATGAAATCTAAATGCATAATATTATAATTAGGTATAATAATGTTAATTCTTTACAAAAAATATTGAGGTGTTTGAAATGACTTCAAAACTCGCAGGATTTACAAAAGGACAAAAAGAGAGAGAACAAGGTTTCCTAATTCCTGATCATTAAAGAAAGAGTGATCAGTCCTAAAAATTAATTAATATACAAAATGTTACTATTTCCATACATACATAAAATACAGTCTTTATTTTAAGTCGGGTTGTACTTGTACTTGTAAACTGTATGACTTAGCGCTTTCCGTGATATGGTCGATAGATTTTAGGCTTGGTTTTAGTTGAATGTGAACTAATTAATTAAAATACGTACGTGGGTTTAAACATTTACGAAGTAGGAAAGAATATCAGCACGACGATTCTTTCGATCGATAGGGTCCAAGGTGTCATAGTTACTGGTCAGCCATGCTTTTCAAAAAATTTGGCTGTATGCAATTAAATGTAGGAATGACAAGAGGTGGCGCAAGAATTGCCAGACGACAGGAAAAGTCGAGTTTTAAACTCGAAATGAAATGGAAATGATGACAAAGTTACTAAACTACTAAATTCTAATTGAATTTGTGGAACGAAAACCAAAAACAAACAAAATACAAAATCTTAAATGGACTACTGTGCACCACAGCACAGCACTAGAAAAAAAAACACAATCAAAGTCGGCATCCAACGTTCCCCCTTCATTCTCATTGGGCAAAACCAGCGCAATGAGATTTGAGGATACCTCGCTGTTTGGATCGCCGATTTAAAAAATACCAAAAACTAACTAATTTAGAAACAAGAAAAAGGACATTTTAATAAGCTAACAAGATAACTGCTCACGCAGACTGACTTGAAGCAGTCCTAAAGAAAACTAAAAATACTACTACGTCTCTATCTTCTGTATAAAATAAATAATTAATGGATTTTTTGAGAATTGTATGTACACGTCGTCATAAATATTAAGGTTTAATTGTTAGAATCGTTTGTTCGTTCGTTCATTCAGTATTTTAGAGAGTGCGAAGGAATGCACTGCAGCTCTCCGCAAGTGCATTTCTGACAAACAAACAACTGAAAACACCAATACACACAAAATAAACAAATAAATTCAAAAGAGGGCGGCGTGCTCAAGGGCTACATCTTCTCACGGTGTCTGCCGCTCGCGATTTTCAATTTGGCTGTGTCTTGGGATTGCGAGATTTATTAAAAAAGAGTTCCAAGAAAACACGAAGAAAATCAGTTTTTGTACACAAAATGGTTGCAAATTAGCAAACTATTCACAAAAATGACATCTAGTAGTGGATAAAAGCATAATCTCAATGTCCTCCGGCATGTCCGATTGAAATATTGCTATTCGATCACACACACACACACGTACACAAACACATACAAACATATATTCCACATTCCCATATTGATGGTTCCTATTTCGTAAAAAAAAACTAGTGGTACGTACTGACGTTAAGCGTTTAAGGTTCCTGTTAAAATGCACTAACTACTCACGAAAAAAAATGCTTTTTTCTATTTAATATACCGTAAAGTTGAAAATCAACATAACATACATACATACATATGTAGTTTTACTTACAGTTCTAAAACTAGAACTTATCTACTTTTTAGCAACTTAAGCGGTTGGTTGATGGTTGTTACGTAGCTATTTTAACTTGTGTACCGTGCACTTTGTGTGAGACTCCATGATTTTACTGTTTTCACAAAAGAAAAACAATTTACTAATAATGTGCATTGTGTTATATTTGAGGGAGACAATGACCATTATGACGCCTGACGAATTATTGACGATAGCGCTAGCGCTATAATCGCTGACCATTCGGCAAAGAATATAACATGACAAGAAATCCAGTTTTAATTTGACGCGCACGCGCAATTCCCAGCAATGTACAGGATGTAAGGAATGCGCAAAAACAGCGCTTCAGAACGTTTTATTAATTTTGAGAGTCGAATCGCTTAAAATATTTACAGTGATGGGCGGAGGGACAAGGTGTCGGAGGCTCCCTCTACCTCTCCCATTCACTTCAATTGTTTAGGAAAGACGTACATTTTGGACAAGAAATTTTTAAAATAAAGAAATATTGGTGACAGACGGACTAACAGACTAACAAAAATCAAAATTTTGAAGCAGAAAGCCAAAAAACAAAGCAATCCTCCCGCCAGCCTCGTGAAAAAGTTCCTATTTGCAAAGCCTGACTCCATTCGGGCCTACTACAATCGTATACATACACAAGCATATTATTATTTATTGAGGATAACATAACATACTATATTAACAAAATACAATTGACTAGTGTAGTTAATAAATTTAATTATTAAGCGTAACTGTAATTTTCATAGTCCTACTAACTACTAAACTCGTACTTTTAGACGCGAATGATGAATTTGAAATTTTTCGAATGCAGTGGAAAAAAGTGCAGAAAATCTCTCAATCAGTCGGTAGCAGTGTCCAGGAATCATTTATACATTTTATTCTTTAAAATCAACTTAGTTTAGTACTCTAAAAACAATGTTGGCTTATTTGGCCAATTTGTGCCGAGCCGCATTACTTGTAATTATTTTTACTCTGAAATGTATTCATTTATTTATTGCCATTCCAAAGATTTGCGTAATTATGTGTTTAATATTCCATGACTTAATTAATTCGTAACATATTTTTAAATTTGTGTTATGTAGGTTGTTTTAATTAATTAGACTGTATGGTTTCAGAGCAATAATTCCGAGAGCAGGCATATATAATTAAGTTTGTGTTAATTAATTATGTTGATTACCATAAAAACCGGATGCAATGCTGTGAACATGAAAGCACAATGACGTGAGAGTGAGACCCAATTAAATTCGTTGATTTGTCGTCTTGATGGATATTTGGATTCTTGTGTACAATTATTTCTTGCGAAATCGGCATCATTAAATACTCATGACAAAAAATAATCACATGATATCATCAAATTTCTATAAATGTAGTCATTTTGCTCATACAGTAAAAGAATTCGAACAAAAATTATTCCAGTGACCTCTGACAAGTCTTTAGAATCCAATTTTGGTTATACAGAGAAGGAGGTACGAAATTATTATGAACCACCCTGTATTTCTTCTCAAGCCAACTCAGCGACAATAACGAAATCGACATTGCATTTTGCTCCGAACCAGAATCAGAAACAAAGACATGTGTGCCGGATGAAGCCGTTAAAGAATTTTCTCCATGAAATCGGTGGCAGGATTTTCTCCTCAAGTACTCGGATTGAATTTCCGCGGCAGCAGTGGAATTATTTTTGCACAGTCCATGAACAAGTACAACTGCAACTACGATTCCATGCAAGCAATTTCATTTCATTTTGTAGGAAAAGGATTGTATACAGAAAAGGTGAAACATATAACGTATGTATCGTCGTCGTCGTCGCGCTGGGATGGGTGTAAAATGGAAATAGTTGATTTGAGAGAGAACGGGGAAAACAAGGAGAAAGCTTTGCTTTCTCTTCTGAAATGATTTTTCCTGTCCTTCTCTTCAAAAGTACACCTTTGGGACTTGGTTCATATGTCCCACCGGAGTCACAACCTAGACCCAGGCCTGGAGTCTAAGTTCCAAGCTTTTTCTTACCTTTCCCAAATTCCAGAAACTCCATTCCATGCACAAATACATGTGTTTGACCTGTGTACCTTCCAGCGACTGTACATTTTCATATCGTTACTGATGCGGGCCCATGACATCTCCTAACATAGGTAAATACAACTATGGTCCAAGTCCTGGTCTAGATTTTCTGGCTCATTATGCAGAAAATTGCAGATCAACATAAATTCGACAAGCAAACACGTCAATCTCAAAAGCAACGTGATATTAATTTCAAAGGATTCATGAGTGTCAATTTCGTAAGAAGTAAATGAATTTTGGAAATCACGTTACCGATCTGACTCAACATGAGGAGTGTAAGACAATCAATGAACAAGGTATCACAGATATTTCTGACTGCTAAACAAAATCAAAAATCTAAAAATCAAAAGTTTTTTCAAAAGGCACTTTAAATATAACTGTCTGTTCACGTTTAACTCTTATGAGTAATTAACGACCGTGTACTCAAAAAAAAGTCGACTTTCACTAAAAAATCACCGCTAAACCTAAATTTGACGGACGCTGGAGGGAGGCATGGCGTGATGTCATGGAAAATTTGACTTGTTCTTCATTCAACCGGTACATTATTTGAACGAGAAAACTGGACACAGGAGATCCTGCATCAGTAAAACAGAAACCGGGTACGTTCTTAGACTACGTGTGATGGCTACCGATACGGAAGTTGAGGAATCGTCTGAAAATGAGTCCGAGGAAGATTTCGAAGACATAAGCTTGGATCCTGACATTCCAGAGAAAATCAGACAGAAAATTTTGAAACTAATCAATGGAGTGACAAATACGAAAGTACTAATTTTAAATGGGGAACCCTCCGATTATCAGTATCTTATGAGCTACGTGTATGATATTCCACGAGGGAAGACCACAAATGAAATTAAGTGTGACTTGTGTAATGACACAATATTCCCTGAGTGTATGTATTTAATCAACAATGGAGAGCAATACACTATTATCTTCGATGATGACATCAAAGGAAAACATGAACTCTTCATCGTAAACCATGAGCAAGGAGATGGTCTCCTGAAATGTTGTCACTGCTCCAAATCATTTCATCGTTTCGGATGCTCGTTCACGTTTTCTGATTCAACTTATTCTAAGTTCTTAATTGACTTGAATTGGGCATGCCCTCTCTGTGTTCCAGAATTCATCCCGACAACATCTTCAACACCATCATTATTCCCAGATGTCATCTACGAATCCTGCATTCCTTTCTTAGTCAAATTGGTCAGAATCTTAAATAAGAATGTACTTTTTAAAAATCGAAGACTTGAAATTAAT
>JAQFYE010000060.1:0-64516 GCA_034694305.1 Protaphorura glebata
ACAGTTACGTAAATATTCTCAACAGTACTGTTTCCTAGCAGTGAAAGCTTTTTGCATATAAGTTATTTTATTAAGTATCTTCCTTAAGGCTAAGTCAGCTTGAGATTACAGCTTATGTTTAGAGTTTGATAAGCTAACCTGACTCAAGTATTGTTGATTACAATCTAGATTATTACCTGTATCTCTGTCTGACTGTCTATATTGCATTGTTCATTTAGATTTAGATTTTGCAATTTTCAAATGGAATTTAAGAAAGGGGTCTGACATGAATGAATTGAGGATTTGGAAGGAACCTTCAACGTCCAACTGACATTTCTTTGGAATTAGTGCGTGCGTACGTTGAAAAGGAAATATGGTTTTTAATGCCAGTCAATATTTTGCAATTTGTCGTCATTTATTGAACACCAGTCTCTTGTTTACTTTAGAAGGAAGAACGATTATTTAATACTTGCGTAATTATTTTTAGGAAGTGTTAGTATTTTTAGGATGGGTGCGCTATGTCTGTTTTATAAATTCTGCACCTTGGGTGTCAAATGCGGGTGTACTTCGCGTGTATTTTGTCTATATCGCTACTATTTCAATATTAATAGGGAATCAAATTTATAGTTTTCCATTCATTCTACTTTACGCTTGAGTTGTCCAGTCATTAATATTCCCGAACCGTCGTGTTCATTTTTGTACGGAAGGAAGTGACCAAATTAAACATTGCACTACGCGTTGCTTAGTATTCATAATATGATCGGCAGTGTTCAGTTTTTTAAGGTTTGGTGGACGGATGTTCATGAACCTACATCTGGTAATTGTTGTATAATATAATTTAATGTTATGTTATTGGTGATATGGGAAGACGTTTATATTTGTATTTATGGGTTAAGAGATGAAATTAAGCTTGGTTGGTTCGGATGAGTCGACTTTATAAAAAGTAGGTCTACTAAGTTGTATGTTGTTTCGATATATGGGAATAGAGTATTAGCCCAACAAGTCTAATACGTTGTTTATGTATTCGACTCTCGCTCTCAGTTCACTTGTAATAGTAGTTGTATCTATTGACCTAATTTTGGAGTTCCCCGAACCTACATACATAAATGAATCGTAAATAAATTCTAACGTAACATTATGTATGTATTCGTCTTCATGTGTTGTTGGTCCATGTAGTTGAACCCATGCCCATGGTTAATAATGTGTGTTATAGGGACTCTCCGTCGAAGTAAACATTGACGTAGGTACGAAAGAGTCAGGCAATAAATAAGTTTGTTGTTGGCTTCAAGTTAGCTGTCGCAATGCCTAAATACCCTGGTTCCTTTAGTTTTGGGACATGTCACGCTCGGTGACACAATTCCCAACTTCTGTCCTATGCTTTTTTTTTCCTCAAGTCGACAAAGAATAGGTCAACTCTTGGTTTTGGCACGACTTGGGATGTTTATTACGTTCCTACGGTTAGTTGGGTTATGGTTTTAAGGTTTTGACTATTAAATACCTCCATGCATATGTCAATGTGACTCCTACTGGTTTCTGTATACTCAATCTTTTCGGTTTAACGGATCATATTAAAAAAATTTGGGGAAGTTGTTGTAAGGAAGAAGATAGTCTGGACTGGAATTCAATACAATTACGACGACGACAATAGGACCTGATACGAAGTAGACTAGACATTTTAAGTTAACCCAATCCGACATAAGGATGTTCCTTGTTCGGAAGAAGAAAAAGTCTTAAAAAAGTAAGGGTGGAATTCTTTCAATAAAGTCACCCACACACACATACAAGCTAGTTTTGGAGTATGTATAGTCGTATGGGTAATTCCTTCGTTCCTTTTTTTTCTTCTAGCTCCTTTTTATTATTACGTCTTCGTCGTCGTCGTAAATAGGTCAAGAGAGTTTGGTCTTGGTCCGTTGTTGAAGAGATTGGAGGAGGAGTGTAGTAACATAACATATGATGATAACAAAGATGCACTTCCTTCCCTTTAGTAGTATTGAAGGATATTCGTATTCCATATGGGAGGTAGGTTAGGTTCTAAGATATCCTTCGAGATCCACAGGTTCTTGTAACTCTCGAGGTGTAATTTGGTCCATATTTGGTTTGAATAGAGAATACGTACGTAGAATTGAAGCCATGTCATGTCAAGACATTGGATCCCGTATACTTTATATCGAATTATATTATATAACACTAGCATGCATGGAGTTGGCTTCCATGCCCACCCGGGTAAATTTGTGAGAGAATGAACGTCGTCTACGGGTAATATAATATATAGTAGGAGAGTCTAGGAGTCTAGACCTAGGACTAAGACTAGGACTAGGAGAATAGGTCGGAAGATGTGAAATGTAGGTCAGTAGTTCTCTTTTGAGTCAATCTGCTCACATGTTTTTCCTACTATTCCAGCCCCACTTGCCCTAGTTTACGTTAAACTATGGAATAATATGTGGGCTAGTTTTCCTGAGGCAGACGCAGTTAGGTCAGGAGATTTGGAATCATGTGTTTGATATGTTAAAAAAAAGTAAAAGTATGTGAACTCAATGGAATGGATAAACGGAACAAAGTTTTTATTTTGGGATCATCGGGTTCGGGTCGGTTATTTTAAAATCTCTTCTCGAACATTGTGTATAAAGTACTACTTCCTTATTTTTTTATTTTCTAAAGAACCGCTAACTGTTTTATCAGTTGTCAATGCTGAGTGCGGCGGGATGAACCGTTTTTTATTAGAGATACCTTTTTTTACAGTTGTCTTTGTGTTCGTGTATCTACTTACATTACATTTATGCTCTCGTTTGTGATATAAAATTATGTCATGTAAGGTCGTTCGGTCCGTTGTCTCAGTTTCGGAGTATAAGATGTCCTGAATTTTTTACTGAAATACTTTTCCTTCACTTGCCCTAGTTTTATGGCCGGCTACTCCATATGGATTGGATTGGATTCGTGGTAAATGTGGTATATTTCCTTTTTGAAGCATTTTTCTTCGTTCGGTTTGTCCTGATTCTTCTTATACTATATTACTCATCCCGCATATGTATATGTATATGTAGTTAGTGCCCTTCGCCCGGGTTCGATGAAACCGTTAGAATGACTCTTATATTCTTTTTTTTTCCTTCGTTGCGGGAGTATAAGGGTCCTACCTGTTCAGGTCTCTTACGGTGCCTGGAGGATTGAATTATGGAGGCAAGCAGTGGGTTCTTCAAAAATCAGGTCATGCATTTAAGGGCGGACACCGTTCCCTACCATACAAAATTCTTACTACTCACTACTCCCCGTTAATAACGAACAACGTAAGAATGAAGAATCCCAAGGGTCCGACCCGAAAAATTCCCAACCTGCTTCCCTTGTTATTGTTAGAATTCAAACAGAACAGGAAATATGCTTTTCTCATATGACATATTATTTTTATGGTCTCTTTTTTACGTGCTTTCCTTGAGATATTCAACTATGTAATCAAATCATATTAAGATGTGTCGATTTAGATCCAGAGATATAGCTGGAGTAGGGTTTTTGACTCGATTCTTGTCAGTGTGATACTTGGCAGAATCAACAAACTTTAATTTCTACTTCCTGCCTTTGAAATTAAGAGAAAAACATAATTATCATGAATTCTTAGTTGTTGTTTTTCCAAATTAAAAAAGCTTACTTTCTTCCAACTCCTCATTAAATGTGAGTAAAAAGAGGTTCGTGGATGGATAGATTTGGTTTGTTACGTGACGGGTGATGAATTCTTTCAACTTTTCCATCCTCATGATGTCTGTTGTGAGTTAGTAGGAGAGTAATGTACGGAGTCAAGGTCAGGTGGGTGAGAGAAGTTTTTGGATGAGAAGTGAGATAAAACCGGATCTCTTGATTCGGTTCGTTTCACACACAACACAATACACAACAAAACTCTCACACATTAATTTGTCTCAAATCCATCGCTTCGTTGAATTCTTCCTAAGGGGGGAAGTCAAGGGGGGAGGGTCTATCATACACATTACAACACTACAGGTGGATTCCTTTCATTTTATTTCATTTCATCCCTACACTCTTGACTTCAATCTTAAATGAATCATCCACTCGGATCCCCAAAACAAAATTTTGTACGTTAACTTGCAAGATGTATCATTTTTTTAATTTCTGTTTCCGAAATTTTAGCGCATAATTGGCTCAAATATGGATTTTTATTATTTTGAGCTCTCTGAAGTTTTTTTTAACAGTTGTAATCAAATTACAAGAAAGATTGTAGCTTTAATCTCTTCTTTGTGGTTTTGTCTTCTTATACAACAAAACATTTGAAACATTGGGTGCTTGTTTAGTTAGATGGTTAAGATGTACATTTTTGCATTTGGATTGGTTGGTCTTACAGCCTTTTGTAGACTATGTATGGATAGAAGACTCAACAGAGCTGAGCTTGATTGTGATGTGATGTGTACGGTCTTAAAGGAAAAGCAAAGCGTCTGAAGAATTTAGAATTTGGATCACGGTCATTTCTTATTATATTCGTCGGCATGTCATGCAGGCAGGCCATTTGCACATTTGCCATTCCGTGAGCCCCTATTTTTTTTATTTTGTGCACTGCAAAATGTGAAATGAAAGGGAAGTTGACTCAAAGAGGCTTTTACGTAATCTGCAATAACACACACACACATGTACGTTACGTACACATACGCGTATTATTGGCGAATGCTTACACATTGCAAATCACACACACACACACTCAGGTAGAGTGGAATTGCATGGCATTGCATGAACAATTGGCGAAATGATTTGGTAGATAGTATATCTATACGTATGCTAAAAACTAAAGTACTTTGTATTATATTATGCATGCAGGCATACAGTTTTGTACGAGGAAAAAAGATCAGGTCAGGGAAGTTGAGTTTATACATAAATTGGATTCATTTCTAAATATGGGCTTACTCCATGCTGGGTTAGGACTTGTATGGCTCTACAAAGTAATGTAATATGCAATATAATAATAATATAATGTAATTGTCAATCCCTCTGCTGTGATGTGCACATTTTATTATGGGTCAATCGAGGATTAAGATGAACGGACGTGAGAATATTAGTTTGTAAATTTTCACGCGTGTGTGTATTTGGTCACATTACACATTACACATTAGTTGAGAAGTTATTCAATTGCTACACGCAAATTGTTGTAAAACTCCGAGCCTCTAAAGAATTGAAAGGGAGACCATAATAATTAAATTATTTGATTGTTGATAAATTAAAACTGATGTAATGACGTTAGATTGCGTAAAAATTATAATATATTGTATTATCGCGTGCTCTTCTTGTGAACTTGAAGAAATTTATGAGACAAAATATTATATAAATTGTTGACTCATTTTTTTCATAGGAAAAAAAGAGTTGACAATCGTATGGATGTTGGCTGTTGTCCACACACATGGACTTTGGGACAAAGGAACTGAATAAATAATTATTCAATACTAATTAAAATTCATTTCCTTAAATAAATAAAAATGTTGATTGTGACGCGGTTAGGTGCACGATATTCCATAGAATCCCAGCTTAATGCTCTTGTAGGCATTGATTTTTTCCTCCAAAAAAATAATGTATTTTAAGATTTGAAGATGATTTGGACATGGGAATGAGAACTGCTCTGTGAAGACGTCGGGCGTCGTTTTCCATAACATTTCACAGATGACTGTGCATGCTTGGGAAGAGAGAAAAAAACAATATCTTAGATTTTGTACTGGTTCTGGTCTTATTTCTTCTCCCCAGACAAGAAAGACAGACAGAGAGACCTGTTTTCCCAAAGAAGGGGTTAAAAAGAATTTATACTCCCTACCAGACTCAAATCTGTGGTGTGTAATACAAGAGACCAAGATTTATCCTTTTTAGTTTACGAGGAAAAAGTAGAATTTTTTTAAAAACTTTTTTGAGGAACTTACACAACATTTATGTAGAGGCAGCAGAACGTTTGTACAACTTTACTACTGTAACTAAATAATAATAAAAAAAATACTAAATTCTTTATTTGACCTTGGTACAGTCAAACTCATACTTTACTTCACTCGTCGGCTTACTTAAATGCTAAGATAAGTTAGCTTAAAGCTCCACCAAACATTCAAAGATTAAGAAGATGTTTAGGGCGTCTTTCCTGGTGGATCATCCATCTCGTCTCATCTCTTGATGATGATGTTACATAACTCATTACATTACATTATGACGTTCACTATTAATTTATTTTTCATACTAATATTATTAAAATAATTAAACTAATGGTTAAATTGTGGTCGTGTCGGATTTAGACCTGAGTATCCGCGTTTCCCTGAAAATCGGTAGGATGTTTACATATTTCCAGGTTTAATGTAATAGGTATTTCCGAGGAATATGAATTTCAATTCACACTAATCAGTGTGGTTAAAAATTTTCAATAATTGCGCAGTTCTTCGTAAGAAAGAGGAAGTGATGACCAAATTCCCGTAGTCGTCGTTCGACGTGGCAGCGAGTTCTTGTTAACAAGGTTCCTGGTCAGAAAACCACCAATTTAGTTGTATACAACTATAAGTTGACCAGCCTTCTTTTTTTTCAATGTTTTTTTTTTAAAACATTTACATCACTCTATGTCAGGTTTTTTTCTGACACGGTCCGGTCTCCATCCGAAGTCTGAGAAACCCGTCAGCCATAATGACTTCTACGACTACATTATATGAATACGTTTTCTCTTGAATGTTATGAGTGGTTTTACCATCATCACGTCTCGTTTTGTTTTTAAAGATTTTGAGATTCTTGTTTCTGGAACTCTTCAACTTTTTACCATACAAATGATGACTTGCCCCTTTTGTTTTGATACGTCAAACAGTTTATTCCTTAACACACTAAAAATCCTTCCACCATTTACATAACATTGTTGCTCATAGTTTAAGTGGGAAAAAGGTTTTTGTTTCCTTATTATTCTAACCAGATTTCCTACTTCTCTCGTCATTTTCGGACTCAATTTTTAAAAAAAATCTGAACTGACATGTGTTATTTTTATTTTGTTACACTTTTTTAAGTGGAACACTACGCTTGACCATCCCTTGAGTATTGGAAGTTTCGCGCCTGACTGTCTAGCCGGAAAATTCGCGGCGGGTTACTTCGGAACAAAAGTTTGTACTGGTAATAAATTAGATTTGAGCAGTGATTTTTATTTCACTTTCACGCACACCATACGAGGTATGGATTTGCTCTATGTATTTATAAACCAAATATATATTATTTTCTCTCACGTCACTACCCCTCCCATACATTTTACCATTTACCGTAGGAAGGAGACGAAGGACTAGACAAATAATGATTTCCGGAATTGAAGTTTCCAGTTTCCGTTGAATAGGGGAGATGAGTGGATTTGATTTGGTGCTATTGTAGCACCTTTCCTATCATGCAATTTAACCACTAGAGTATATGTTGCGTGCCTGACCAGTATATATGTGGAGTATAAATTAGAAATTTTGGGTGTAATAAAAAAAATCTGAGGAGAGAAATATTATTATACTAACCCGAAAATAAATAGCCTGCGTGGACTACATGAGATAAGTAGATTTTGGTGAATCTTCTATCTCAATGTCATGTTATGCATGCTTATGAAATCCAGTGCACTCGTGAGAAGGGTAATTCAAAAATCACCTGTGTCTATTTTTTTTCTCAACCCTTTTCAACAAAACATTACATAACAACACTGATGAATCAGCATGGATCCACCTGTACACCTACCTACCAACTCATTTCTTTTTAATTTTTTTTTATTTTCACGTCTACGTATGCAACGCACACCTCTAGAATGAGATAGTATTGTATAAGTGTCATAGTAGATTTTTTTGCTACTGCTTAAATTGAGGAAAGTGTTACTGGAAAGACTTGCGTCTGCGTAGGGTACAGGTGTATCAAAGATAAGAAAAATTAACGCACGCACTCAGCAAGCTACATTTAATTGTTGACAGAGCCAAATGGACGGAAAAGGAACTGGAGAGATTTTTATCATGCAAAAGCATCTAAGAATTTTACAAGGGGCAGTATTTGGATGTTAAATTCAGATTAACCTGGAAATTATTTTCCATTCCAATGAATTTAATTATTTTGGCAAAAATACTATTTTATTTCAATTCTTTTTGCTTTCGTCGTTTGAAATAGTGACAAATCAACTGTTTTGGGTATTTTCTTGGATTATTTACTGATTTCTAGCACGGGTTTATAATTTTGATCTGACGGTGAGGAATTTAGGCATCCAGAAACTTCGAATTTTCTGAAAGCTTCCTTTCCTTTTCATTTGACGATGATCTTAAGGAGTCCCCTCAGGCACTAGAGACGAGATTGTAAGAAGACCGCAACGTGTCCAATAAGACTTGTTCTTCATCTTCATTTTTTTGCATACACGTTGTACACATTACATTCCATGACGTAATGTTGGTAATAGTGATTTCCGTTCCATATAACATTGGACATACAAGAGAATTTATTTCTCTGGCCTTGAGAGCACAACTTTTTTGCTCACCTCCTTGTTTGTTCACTACTTTATTTTACAGGTAGTTTTAAGTCATGACTACAATTGAAGAACGGGTTAGGAACGAACACTTGATGCATTACATTACATGGACTATCTACTCGTTGTTACATTATTATTATTGTATTTTGGCTATGTGATGGTTAAAACCGTGACATAACAACGAATGAGGAACACAGATGAGAAATAAATAGAACGGACGTTAGTAAAAGTGGAAGCTGGTGGGAGGTTGTTACGCAATCCATTTATATTTAATAGGCATAATTTTAAAAGTTAACTTCGGTTCCCCATGTAGCAGTCTATGAACGTTTCCTCACTCCAAGATTAATAGAAATGTGGAACGAATGCTTCCTGTCTGATTTTTATTTAAAAATGAAATGTGATCATCTATGGGTGATGCAAATTAGCACACAAGTACATATGCCATGTGCCGTGGATCCATTAAAATATGTAGTATGACTATGGCTTGTTGAAATAGGAATAGAATTTGCTATGAATCATACTAAACCAAACCTGGCGATTTACATTCTTTATGATAACTACTGTTTTACTACTTAGACTTTGAAGATCATGTTTTTAATGACATTTGCTCTTTGTTTGTTTACAGTTGACACAGCCAGTGGTGTGCGGTTGCTACCACCAGGTGGACTCATTGAGTTGGAAGGAAGAAGATCTCCGAGAACATCACCGCCACGAACACTTCTCCAGGGAATTTTAAATCATCACCCTGGAGCGTCCCCACTGCTTAACTCATTGCAAGGAGTTCCAAATGGTATTCTTGCCAGTCACAGACCACCTCCGTACACAACGGGCTCAACAGGTAAATATTGGATCCACGTGGACATTCACAAACAATGACAAATTAAATGTCTGCATCATTCACGCTTTTTCTTCCTTGGCTTTTCAAATTGACTTTTTCTGCAAACAATTCACTCTAGGCCCCTGAAATTACTTTGTTTCCATTCTTTTTTCTATTAAAAATAGCAAAAATGTTGTACCTGCTAAGTTTTGCCTTGTATGTAGAAACCCGAGCATTTTTTCTTAGCATGATTGAGAAATCGGTGAAAGCAAGCTGGAGAAAGCACAAAAGAATGTCAAATTAATTATGCATTTTCGTTCGAAAACAAAAGTTATACAAATAAAAGTATTGAAACAAAAAAAAAGACGAGTGAAACGAGGCCTCTTCCGCACTGTCAACTTTTTTTTAACCATCCATTAGGAGTAACAGGGATTCGGCAACTTCTTTTGCATGACTTTTTTTAACCTCATTTCCTGGAAAAACCACCTTCGGCCTAGAAAAACGAAAGCGACTATATTTTTTTCTTACTCTGTGAGTGCACCATGTGAGGCCTAGATTCGGATTCCTTGATTAATAATTAATTATACAGCATTGGACAGGAAGGCAGGTCGGGTAAATAGAAAGAATGATCAGAGAAAAAAAACCTTGATTGTTCCAAAGGCCTTATGTCATAATAGCGGAACTGGAAATTGCACATAAAGGCCAAGTAGGTCAGCCACATGGTGGTCACGTTGGAGGTGACATTTTGGAATGATATTTTTTGAAGATAATTTTAAAAGTTTCAGCTTAATTTCCCATAACTGTCGGTAAAGAGCCCTATTGAATCATTATGAGATAATAACTCTGGTGACACTTAAGCTCTGTTTTTGTGTTACTACTACTCGTCCATCACTTGTTTCATGTTTCTAAATTAGGACCAGAGAATTACCTAAACAGAGGCGGGTAATTGAAGACGGACCAAGCTTTTAAAAGAATATTTTTTCCGTAGTTGGCATTTTTCAAATGAAGGGGAAACCTCGTTAGAATGTGTGTGGCACTTAATGGTTCACCTCTGGATGAGTTTACCATTGCCAACCGACAACGTGAGAAAAACAACTGGCAGTTTTCAAAAAATAGACATTTTTTACTCTTTTCACCCCAAAATTGGTTAAAGTATTTGAACATCTGAACGTCATTCATATTCTTTTTGGACGACTTTAGAGTGTGAAGATATGATGTAGTAAATGGAGTAATGGATGGATGGGTGCGACACAGAATGTGGTGACATGTTAATGAAGTCTTCAGTGACACTTGAGGGCTGGAACGAATGATTTGCACCGAAAAATTTTTATTATCCATTTCCGATTTCCTTTATGGGTTTCGTATTTTTTTTCAAAAGCCTCCTCGTTTTCGACCACTTTACACTTCTATGTATGAGTATGTGTGTTCCATTTCAAAATTAGATGAGAGCATGTGTATGCCATTTTTCTCCCCACAATTACCTTCTTTCTTTGTGAAACCTTTTACCTTTTCAAATGACTTATGTCGTCCCGCATGTTGTTCCTCTCATTTCTCGCCGTTTTCTTCTCATTTTCTTCATACGGAGACTATTAAGTCAAACTTATTTAAACCGTTTTCCTATGTCGAAGTATGACAACCAACAAAAATAGTTTCAGTTTAATAATTTCGATTCTGGGACAGGAGCTTACCATCTATTACTAAATTATTCTCAGATATTACCGTATGAATCGTACAACATTTTCCATTATTTTATACCGTATGTGTAATGTTCTGGTTTTATTTCTACTTCTACTGCCTTCGACAAAGATAAAAATTACTTCCACTTTTTGAACTGGACCTCAAAGTTCTAGGTCAATGTGAACCTTACTCGAGCAGGGGAAGCCCAAATTGACATTTGCCATAAGTTTTGCCAGAAGTTTCCTGTATGGAATAGCTTTATTAGAATTCTGGCAACTTTTTTATTCTTTCCTCATTGCTTCAGACTTTGGCTTGAATTTTTCTAATTCCTTTACAATTTTAAACGCTTAACACATTTTGAGAGATTGTTACTAAAAATTTATCTACTCTGCACGTCTCGTTACCAAAAATTAAAATGTTTTACTTTCACAATATAATTTTGATTGATTTGATGATACCAAGGTTGAAGAGTGTTTTTGATCTAAAATTTAGAGTATGAGTGAATGGATCATAATTTAGGTTGTATAGCCAAAGGGTTGGAGACGGTTAGGACTCTTAAATTCATTCATGTCACTCTCTTGACTCTGAACTCTTCACTGATGAAGTGGCTCGTTGAAGGTGTGACTGATTGAATTTTTTTTGCACAATTGAAGGCAGGAGTATATATATTCATTGAGTAGTAGTAGATAAAAAAAATGCTACCCTATTTCCTTTTCAACTACTGCTGAAAATACTGAATGTAAAGCTGTTCAATGTTCAATCCAATGGCTTCCAGGCTTGCTTGGTTGACTCCATGTTTTTGCCTTTGGAGGAGTTCCAGGAAAAGGGAACAAAAAGTATAAAAAAAAATTCAATCTCTGGTGCTTGTGAGCTAAAAACTTGTTCCAGTTGATGTTGAGCTGGATTTATTTTGCTGATAATGTTGAATGTTTAGTTGAAGCTGGTTTTGGAATCTTCTTCTTACATGTTTGTATCTTTCTTTCTCATGTTGTGTCGTTGTGTGAATGTTCCAATGAGAAACTTTTACTCCTTTTTTTTGCGCTCTCAAAAATCAGAGAGTACTTTGCCTTCATTTCCTTTGTCCTTGTTCTCTTTTCCTCAACTACTAGTCTTAGTACTATTCCGCTTGCACTCAATAAGGAAAAAATATCATCATGTTTGCTTATGTTGTTAGCTAATAGTTTCTTCATACAAATTGGTGTCATTTTAATTTTTTAAAGCTAATTGATTGATTATGATTTTGTTTTTGTGTCTTTTAGGTTCCCTCCCACCCAGTCCAGCTGACAGTGGCGTGTCCGATGTGGACAGCAGCAGCAGTGGTCACACATCCAATGACGAAACCAAAGCCCGACTTCAGCCCACCCCAGGTCATTACTTGAATCATTAACTCAAAATGTGTTAAAACCTTTAAAAGTTATTCTTACCGAGTGTTCTTAATGATCCTTGGCCACCCTACCGGGATTAAAATTTATATGTTCAAAATTTTCTGACACTTGCCCTGTCAATTTTACTTTTCGTCATTGGAGCTCTTGTACATAATTCAGGGTCGTAGTAAAAATTTTAGTGGGGCAACCTTTGAATGAAATTATACGCACGTACGGAGCTGAGATTTTCTCCCCTTGAGGACAAAATAATAAAATTAATAGGACGGGTGCCCACAAATACCTCAACGGATTAGGTAGTGAGTAAAATGAGGGAAAAGTTTTATTTTCCGGAAATCCGTATTGTGTACATAAACATATGTTTACATCACATCCGACCAGGACGTACTTGACATGGTACTTTTACTTTAGGTGTGGTTGTTGTCCGTTCAAAATGCCCAGGGAAGCATTACATTACATTACACACTGTAAACATTAAAGTTAAAGACTCGGTGAGCCTTTGCGTGATTAGTTAGTGTGAACTAATCATTGGAGGTTAGTCACAACTAAATACTTTTCCACATGGTCAAAGTAGTCAGTCATTCCGTCTAGTCGCCCTTAAAATGACTTAAAATGTTGAGTCCCTCTTCAATGGTCCATTTAGTGTTTAGCTTTATGAGAATCCAATGGTTCAAACTAAGTCTATGAAAAATCCTTCTCACACACGTCAAGAAAACATGGGGAAAATTCATCCCAGGAAGTGTGATGAGAGAATGAGAAATGGTTTTTGGGGAAACAAAGGGTTTCTCGCTTTTTTCAGACTCAATTTACACGTTGATTGAGTTCTTGGACGTGTTCACCCATATTCCAAACCAAAAGTTCTTAGAAGGGAAAAATTTGAAATAAGTGGAAAGTCAAGCCTTCAATTCGTCAATTGTGACTTGGAATGGAACTTCAACTCACAAGGGAAAGTATTCAAATGATTCATTTTCAAAATTTTTGGGATCCTCTTATACATGCCCATGTGTGATTTATTTTGAATTTGACACTGGAAAATATCCCTTGTGAGTCTATTGTGATAGGATGGATACAGTTCGGGTATTTTTCTACAGTTAGTCTCCTAGGTGTTAAGCTTTCGTTCCTGATGATGACTTTTTCGAACCGGAAAAGGAAATGAAAATTGTAGAGCTGAGGGCATACAGGCGTTGCATTTTGCGTTGCTCCTCACTGACTCCAGTAAGTTTAGTTGGACCTTACAAGTATCAGGAAGCGAATGTAACTTGGCTTGGAATTTTGGTTCCTAAAAGAGAGGAAAAACTAGAAAAAAAATGTGAAGAGAACAGACGGGAACACGACGACGACGAAGACTTACTACTTATAACGACCGAGTAAAAGTTTTTATTTCTCGCACTACCAATACCATACAGGTCTTCAGTTTTGTGGTTTAAAAATAGGCAGAATCCATTAGAAGTTAGAAATGTAATGTAATGTTAGAGAGACACGAGAACAGAACCGGGCAAAAACGGCAAAAAAAAATAAGTACGGAAAGCAAATGCAACAAACTTTTTCGGCTGTCATATAATGGGATGGCCAAAGGAAGGAAACTAACGAAAGCGAAGTAATCCTGATAGGAAAAATTAACTAGTCGGAGTGTTCTGGTTGTCTATATCGAACATGGCTCAAAAGTTAGATTACCTCAAGCAAAGCGTACCGTATTCATCATACTGAGGATTTTTTTCATCTCTCTTCAATTTTAACACTATCATATGTCTATTCAAAGACATTTGAACATTCCAGTCAACCCGGGAGAGATTACCCCATACAGACAAAACAGACAGACCCGCACGGGTCCATCCAAAAAATTAAGACTCACAGTCAGACTTTTTCATTGGGAATACATCGCATCAGACTCAAAATGATGACTAAATTTATCGTTGACAGGAATATTTTATGCTCGATCATGTCAGGAACAGATAATTTAGAGTAAGAAAATTTAAGGCCAAGTCAGAAACTTTTGAACGATTTTTGTCCAAATTGTCCAACAAATTTTCCGGAAATATGGAAAATCACTAATGATAAGAAAGTTGTCTATTTTTAACACTTTTGATGTTTTAGTGCCAGCACCTCATACTCCTGACAGTCCCAGCCCTGGTCATGGATCTTACCTCTCATCACCCTATTGTCAAATCAATTCATCAATGCGACACCCGTACTCAATGTCACGGCAACATCCATCAGGTGAGTGCCTTCAGTTTTTTTGTGAACAACCTTTAGGGTCACCCTGGCCTCAGTAATAACTTCCTTGCCACAATACAGTACTAAATTCTCCCAATAAACCGCTGATAGCTGTGACAAGTGAACTTGCCGAAGTTGGTTATAAATTGTCTATGAATAGGTTCCTAGGCTAACTTTATTTATTTTATTTTGTCTAATTTACACGAGTGAGGATTCATTTATGACCCTGTACTCTCACTTTTACGTCACGTGCTCTCAGCATAGCATAGCTTGCTTGGTGTTCTCGGACCATAATTTATGATTGGACAGGTAATGATTGGAGGGCATCGTATTCGTCGTGTCTTGGCTAAGGTGCCATTTAAATCTACTATTACGAGGGTAATAAAATCACTCACAATCACAAACTTATGATTTCTTGCCAACTCTATCAGCCTCTTTTTTTATCGGGGACCCCCGTTTCTTTTGTTATCGACCGTGATTTTTTTTATTGGTGCTTATGGTCCAAAGTCGGAGCCCTTGAGAAAGAGTCATAGTAGACATGGCGTCTGCCTTGAGAGTGAAAGTGAAGGGTCTTTTATTGGGTTTACGTTTGTCGATTATTATTCACCTTGATGGCTATCAATTTCCTCAAAGGTCAACCCCCTTGCCCTAATCGTAAGTCTTTCCAGGAGTTTAAATTCATACCAGTTTAGTTTGTGTCCCTCTGTATTTTTGAAAAAGTAAATAGTAAATTTGAAATAGATTATAATCTGAGGAACGGATTTCCGAAGTGATTAGATGAACCCTCAAGGATATTGAGATTGAAATAGCATCCTTCCTCAGCCCAGGTAGGATGTGACCGGAAAGACGTTATTTTTTTGTGTGCGTTATCCCATCCGAGAGTGCGGAAAATAAAGTATTACCTCAACAACACTATTCCATTGTGAGTAATTTTCTCACGATCACCTCTGAACCTCAGAAATTGCCCCTGTCTGTTCAATGTTACAGGTCCTTTACTGCACTGGTGTGGAGTTTATGAACTCCCTCATGGTCAAGTTTAGGTTAAAATTAAACTTTACGGGAATAAAACCCAAAAAAAGAAAAGGTATGTTTCCTACGTGGGAATTGTCATGGAATTGGGCATCTGGATGCTGTCCATTCCTCTATTCCTATTGCCGTACCGTAACCTTTACCTTCAAAAGTACAATATGCCACCCGTCCATGCACCGACTCTGCTATCCATGACCTCTAGAAAAATATTGATTCTTTTCGGCCAATTTTGGCAGACGAGGGATGAGCGTGAGAAAAATGACAATCCATAGAATGAAAATAACGGTGGGTGATCTTTTCAAACTATTTTTAGGATGGCAATGTTATTTTATTTTCGAAAATATTTCGTCCAATGGCAACACATGTACATACATATTCTTGTCCCGGTTGATTTACCGGTGTCATTAAATTGTAAGTTAGACGATGACAGTATGTTAAAAGGTTGTAATGAATCACAATTATTGAGATAGTAATATGAGTGAGACAGTCAGTCGCATTGGTGCATCAATCTGGTTAGTCAAGTGTCAAGAAAAGAAGCGGCCGGTGACCATAACTATTGTCATTGCGTTGATAGTTGATATTGACCATAAGGACCGACCGGGAAAGCATTTAAGAGAATTCATATTATCAGTAAAAGTTAACCTAAGAGTTGATGGTTTGGTTTTTGGTTCAACCCACTCCTCGTATAATTATTCATAATTTGTCCTGTACTATATACAAGGTTAATTTTATCTGACCCCTGCGTGGCTTTGGGTTTTGGCTTCCTCGGTTGTCTGGTCTGCATGGTCTTTCTCCTTACGCATAAGGGAGTCATAATTAAGGAAAAGTAATGCATTGCGTACGTTCAATAATAATACTAACTTTTCCTTGCCTTCTTGCTTGAGTTGTTCACTAGCACTAGTTAGTAGCAACTGACTATTAGTAATGGACAGATTAAAGTTTTTGGTTTTTATCGCGGGAGCGTTGTGGAAGTCGTTGCGGAGAGTCAAATTTCCGTCCTTACGTAATTACCGGGAGGACAACAGGTTGTGGTTTTTTGAAAGCGGTAAGAGGTGGAAGAATAAAAAAAAATAACAACCGGTATGGTTGGTCGGTAGTTTAGTTGGTCATGTCCATGTCCTGTGTCCCTGTTATGCGTTAAGATAATTGCAAGTTTTGTATTTTAGCGGGGGAGATTCAAGAGTAATTGTGACCAACGAAGAAGGTAGAGGAAATAGTCATGTCATAACTTTATGAGACACCCATTAAATGAGAAATTAAAAAGATGTCGTATTATCAAACTATTATGGTCGATCCAATTCTAGCCACAGTATCCTCGTCCGGTCTCCCAATGCGTTGATAATAAAATAACAGTGTCTACGACGACAACCATTCTGGGCCTTATCTCTTCAATTTCACATTGCTAATAGTCACTGAGGACACATTTAATAGGTGCGATGATGATGAGACACTAACGCACTACCATATTTCTTAAATGATTATTAGAAATTAAATTACAAAATTTTTTAACAAACCTCGCCCATCCTTTTTCCGGTTTTTTCACACACTTGTCTGTCATCTCATCATTTCGTCGTCATCCGTCTCGTTCCGTTGAGCCCGAATTTATAAGAATTTAGAGGGGATTGTAATTATACTGAAGGAGTTCACTTTTACTTTTGCATTGTTATAATTGTCTTCTACTACTACGTCGTAATTTCTCCCACGCTAAATCCTATCCCATCCCATCATCCTCCATTGTCCAGAGGGCTTTCCTCATTGAAAAATAAAATAATGCCCGGAAGGGAGAAGACCAGGTGTTGATTATGATGAGTTGGCAAATATTTACGAAGTGTGTCTGATATGTAAGACAATCAATGAACATGTGTATGAAGACGATCGCCAAAAGACACTGTAGTAATTAAAAAACAAAACAAACATCCTAGCCTATTTTGCATGTCTTGCGTCGTATTCTCAAGGTCAGGGGTTAGATGAGGTTGAAATTATGGCAAGCAATTCTGGTATCTGGTGTACTTATTGCTTTGTTTTTGTTCCTTTGTTGAGATGTCATTATAAATTGGCCATGAATCAGGTAGGGAATTACCTACCACCGTTATTTTATGGTTGCAACTGCTCGTCTTGTTCAGTTTAAACTTGAGGAGGGAATGAATGATTTTAACTTCAACCAATTGTTGTTATCGAATGGGTTGCGGAATCGGAAATAACATGGGCAGATGCGAATGAGTCAATTTTAAAGGGTCAAACTCTGCCGTGTGTTCAGATGATAATCTCTTTCTTACTATGGTTGAAAAATACAAAGTGCTCAGTAAAGGAGTGAAATAGGATATATTTGCCGGAAATAATACATGATGTATTTTTTTTGGTTATTTCTGCATTTGTATTTGTAGATTTTCTTTTGAAATGGGGACATTTCCCAGTCCACCTCCACAGTTAGGTCATACATGAATCCTCATAACAAAATGAATGAATACATAATAGTATGACACGGGAAGGTAATGGGTCGGAAGGGTTAAAAAGGGTTTAAATTGTCCAAATTTAGACTTCGGACCTTTATAGGTTTTTGAGAATTCTTGTCACCTTGGTCTCGGTTGGTTCCTCTATTATTTCCGTTTCATGTGTAAATTCTTCCATTGATTTCATTGTGTCCGTCCGTCCATGATGCCATGGTCCGAGTCCTTCAATCAGGTCGTCGTCCAAGACCAAGGTTAGACTAGTCCTCATATCTTACCTAATATTGGAATACTCTATTCCATGTTAGAGGTTAAAAATGAGTGGTCTAAATTTAAAATGGATCACCAGATGTTTGTTAGAAATGGTTGTTTATGTAATCATGTTATGAACATTTGCAACACATTTTACGACACAATACAATGGTAGCAGCAGGAGGCTTTTAAATCAGAATGGTCGCAGCAAACGTAGCCATATGTAGATCTTTTAAGGTTAAGGTCACAACTTCTAGAATCATCCAGGACAAATCATATCATTTCCAAAATGTTGATAAAATAGAATTCGCAAATATAAGACATCTCACTTTATCATCAATTCCATTCCATTCCCGGCTTAAAGATTGTATGATGTATGGGATAGGCTTCGTAGCATTTTCCAGCGTTTGAATTAGCATTTTGCAAAAAAAGGAGAACTTCCCCCGGAATTCGCATTCACATTCATGTCCTCTCATCCTTCCTAACCCCTTCCCCAAAAAATTTGAATTGAAGAGTAGATTTGAAAATACAACTAACAACACACACATCCTTTGGTGAATTTTTTGTCGCGTCTTCTTCTTCATTTCTTTGAAGAGAGTGGCTTTTGGTGGGTCAACCTCCTTCTTCAAGGTCTTGAAGAAAAATGTGTGTTTTGCACATATGGTTAGGGAAGTTTGGTTGGGGTTGAGGTTTACTGGGTGGAAGAAAAAAGTTAGCATGTGCAAAATGAATGCAGGTACTAGGATTGGCAGGAAATTCGCAAAAGATAAAAGTTGAAGATTTAGTTCCCTAGGAAAGATGCGGAGTATTTCCATTCCATTCCACTACACATCACATCATCATATATTGCCAAAACCGCCACATTGAACCTCATCTCCATATATGCAAATCCTTAAATGGCGTAACTCCTAATGTGTCCGTCCACATTACATTACATTTACAACCCCAGGCAAATATATGCAATTTTTTTTTATTATTCTCTTCCCTCACGTGGCATGGCCTTCTTCTTATTCACATCACATCTGGATTTTTAACCTATACTCTTCCATTCCTTATTGCTCCTTCTTCTAAATCATCGTTGAGGTTTTGTCTACTCTGCCCTCTACAAAACAACCCCGCCCCTCCCATATTCCCATATATGTAAATCCTTCTCCATAATCTAATTTACTACTACTTCTCCGACAACTGGAGGGTTCTTCTTGTTTTTTTAAACACGAATCGTGGACAAACTTAATCATATACTCTCTTGAACCAGTAAGTTATTGCGAGTAGCCATAAAATTGACATTTCGGTTTTTGTGAACCCATTATTTCGAGATTTTGGCACGCCGTATGTGTAATAGTTGTAAACTTGACTCATTTTTCACCCTAGAGCGAGTAGTCGAGTGGCTGACTAATTTTCTCTTCTATCGGATGGTCTTTGACTGATAGGACAGAGGACAGCGCAGAATTTGTGATACCTTTTGAGTAATTTGTTGTAAACTCGACTCGACACGAGTACTTTCTACTACGCTAAATCCGCAATTCACATATCAGTCAGCGAAATATTTTGTTTTCGCAATTCCCTACAAGCACAAATAAAATATTATGGAATACATATTTATTTGCAACTAATGCTTGGACTTTGAACATGAGAATGGGCTTAGACATAGACATTCAAATGCAGCTGACAAATTAAAACGTTTGGAGGTATTCGCTAGGATTGGATTCTACGATAGAGCTAGGATTCTAGGATGTGCTACTAATCATCGTATGAATAGACTCTCTTGTATTTAACTTTTCTAGAGAACGAACCGGTTGGTTGATTAAATGTAATGTCAGTAAGTTTGTTGGATATATTTGTTTCTTTCTAAATGTAATGTACGATGATAACCAAGGTTAAGTTATCTATCATTTGTGTTGAGGTGAACAGCACTTGTCATTGCCATTCAGCCAGTTACAGCGCCACTAATATCATATGGTGTAGTAAATCCTTAATTTTCCTAGTCTAAAGCTCTAACTCCCCATAAGGTTTCACCAAAAAATATGTATTATAGCTATTAGGTGTATAAATTAGTGTTGTAATCATGACATATATAACCGTAAGTATAGACCGTAATAGTCTCTAATAATACACACCTACCAAACACTACAACACTTTGTTCGTCGTACTTGACAGCATATGATATAGGAGATAGATTATGCAGACGTGTCATGTGTGCAATGAATGAGGATGAGGATTGCATAAACACTTATTTTAATTGCAAGTGTTAGCGCTACGGCTATACCACGGATTAAATCTGTTGAACATAGTATTACGCTCAGCCTCAGCTAATTGTTTTCCTGACATGTTCTAATCAAATTCTTGCGAAGGTGTGAACTGGATTAAATGAGATTTCTTGAGGAATTCGGTGTTTCGGAGTCAGTTGTTTTAAGAATGGCTTTTCCGGACATCTGTTTTGAAAAAACCGCGAGGCCCAACGAGAAACCGATCCCTACGCCCTCTGTGTGTTCAAATTTTTATTGGGCCTCAAGGTTTTTTAAATTAGGGAGAACACGTGCTTCAGAATTAATACTTCAAGCGCCATTTTGAATCTAAAAAAGCTGCGATTAATTAATAAGCATTTATTGTGTTTCGGATTTCTAATTTGTATTCCGAAAAATTATACGGGAATGGGATTAGTGCATTGCACTGGCCTGATGAGGATAAATAAACAGGAAAAGATACTTAAGACTTAATTAAGCGATCCAGAGTGATTCAGAACAATATTCCTGATAAGGGAATGAGAGGGCAATGAAATACTAATTAGAATTGTTGGCAAAGGCAAATCAAAGGCAAAAGTGGGCAGGTCCATACGTATTGTAATCAGTAATTTCATATGGAGATAAGTTGTAGTTTGGTTATGGATATATAGAATAAGTCATAGACATAGAACACGCACGAAAATTTCATCGTACCATGATGGTTTGGCTCATGTGCCATTCTAACGAACAAAGTAGTGGGGGTGCTCCAGGTTGTGCAAAAACTAAGATGTTAGATGTAATGTGTAACCGAGGAAAAACATGGATCGAATTTGCAAAACAGGGATTGTACACGAAGCATTTAGTATAATAGGTTTTTGCACACGTTTCTACGTGTACACGATTAATCTGACTAGACTGGTTTGGTTTTGGTTCTTTTGTAAATTAATTATTAATTTAACATTGTAAACCAGAAGGTGGTGCATTGTGGATATTTCATACATGTAAGGGGACAAAGTTTATTTTTATACTGAAGTCACTGATTTCCGCAAGTTACCATTTTTATTTGCATTTCACACCAGAACACTTGAATTAAACCTGTCGTCATTTCTCTCGATTTGATTCATTATTGTTGGCTTGTGTTTTTTTTGCATGCATGCGTGGATGGTATGGCATGGATGAAACATTTCGTTTGACTCATTCACGCTTATGTTTAAATTACGTAAAATAATGTTTGACGTGTGAGACGTGATATTTTTTTCAAGAGAGAAAATTAACAGTCAACTGTACAAACAATGCTATTTGTGCTTGTCAATAACTTTTCCTGTTTTGAAAATTTTACAAAACATGGTTACTTCTAGATGTTCTTTCTTTTCACCGGGAAGTCAATTTGCGTCATACAGACAACAGACCAAAACATTTGCAATATAACGAATAAGGAAATTGATTCTTTTTGCATTTCATGGGAAGGCATTCATTTGCATGCATTCTGCCGTTCAAGTCAGATTTGTCGTCCACATCATTCTTTTTTTTTCAAAATCTGTATTTTTTGTCTATTATTTTGCATTTTGGAATTCTTGATGGGAGTTTGAAGACAGTGAAGATTGAAGACAGGCAATATGTCTAGGACAAAGATTAGATCCGCGAAGATGGCAATATTAATTTTCTCACTTTTCTGCAATCTCTTCTGTGTCCGAGTGTTCTGGATTAGTCCATGTGGACAATTGTTAGTTAGTTAAAGGATACACTTGAAAATGGCCTATACTTAGTAGTAACAGTAGGATATAGGACATGGACATTCATTTAGAGAAGAGAACATTGAAGAGGATCAATGTCAACGTCAAGGTCTAGAGCAAAGCCGACAATTTGCGGAGAGGGAGGCTGTGAGAGCTTTAATCTCTTCCAGTAGATGATAAAATGGGAACTTGTCAATTCTCGGACTCCACACTCGGAAATCACTGGTCATCCATTAGCTAAACTCAACTTATAGAATGTGTGTGTTAGACTCTACTTGAAGACAAGATTCATTCCATCCAATTTACTCTAACAACCCCACAAATGCCTCAACTCTTCAATCAATTCGCAACATTTGACCAGGAAGACTCATCACGCGTTATTCCTCGAATTTCCACTGCGTAATATATTGTTTAAGATTTTCGGAAGATCAGATTGTTTATCTATTTTCCAGATTCTGTTGATTTATTAATAAGAACGACCATATGTCTACATCCAGTCTGGTTGACCTATAGGTGGCGTCAGCAATATTTGCCGATGCATCTGACACGTGTGACATATGACATAAAGATTAAGCATATCGATGTATGTCTCCGGTAGTGTAGTAGCGCCGAATTCCAAGTCTCGGTTTTATTTTGCCTTCATGACAATGTTTTCCGGCTAGGGATTTTGGAACATTACATCATAGTGCCGGAGAAAGGAAAATAAATGAAGGATATAGTGAGGTAGGATCATAGTAGAATTGAATGGGGAAAAGGATTAAATGAGAAGAAAGTATATTGGTCTTGTCGTTTTTTGACGGAAGGACTTTACTTGTTGATGTTATAATGTAATGAAGAAAATGGGAGAAAAGAGTGAAGGTCTACGTTGTCTATTCTATTATTTTTTGGCGAGTGGTTCTGCCGTGTGGGTTGGACTAAGCGTGTAAGGATGTGTCTTTTTTGGTTAGATTGAATGGGATTGAATTGAGTTTTCTGCACTCCCGACCTTTCTCTAGACCTTCAAAGTCACAGAGTCGACGAACTGGTTGTTCCTTGTGTAACTTGTCTATTCTCTACACCACACTGTCAGCTCAACTCATCCCAGTACTGCTAAAAAAATGTATAATATAAACTAACAAGCTCCCACCCACCCTCTCTCAATATAAATCTACCTTTCCTCATATTCGCAAATACAATATTTTTGCCAATTTGCCAATTTCCTATTATCTATTCCCCACCTTCCCTTTCAACTTGAATTCTCCCTAATTATCACAAATAGAGATAAATGACGATACCATAGACAGAAATATCCGGGACAAAGAGCTCGGTTGTCAGGAAGAATAGGTTTTGTCAAATATTTCCCAGAATTCCATGTCAACTTTTTAAGCGTAGGAAGAAACGGCTCGACTAGTTTTTTTAAAAATATTTTGAAGAATTTGCACTCAACCTGTTTCAAGCCTATTTACACACATACATACAAACACACTTTTATTTTTCAATTCGACCTCTCTCTCTCTTTGTGGCGTCGTTTCTTGTACAACGTAAGATAGATGGCGATACTATGCAATTCGGGCTTAGGATACCGTATGGATCGAAATCAATGGGTCGCTCCTACCAATTTGCAGCAGTGCACCTAAGTATTTAGCATAAGATGCGTGGCTGGACATACTAAAGACTTAACTTGGCCTTAGTTTTCTTGATTTATCGGACTTAAAAATTGTGACGGATTCTATCTTTAATCTGTCCGAGCAAGGTATGTGTCTGTGGTTTGTGTGGTGACGAACCTGTTGGTTCACCATTCCTTTGTTCAGACCGACAGACACCCAGTGCATTATTTGAATTATTTACTAAGGCTTGCACCACTTATTATTACTACACACCACACACGCACCCAGAAGACAAACCGCACATACATTACATGAGCTTAAATAGTTTTATAGTTAGTCTATTCTATGATAAACTTTCGTCTCTTCTCTCTGACGTACATTTACGATGGTTAAAACGATATTTCTCGTAGGATTGCACGAGCCATGATCGTGAGTCCTCTAATCTTGTACAGTATGAGTATAATATAACGAATGTGTACTATTTTGACGGTTTATACACAGGAAAGCATGGATTTACCTCATCCGATGACTAGTTCGTGTTTACTCACCTTGACTCCTAATTTAGGAGTCAGGTGTGCCGGGATAGGGTTTTCCTAATTTGTGAAATGTTTGAAGAAAGTTAGAAAAATTAGTAATGACGTAACGACAGCGAGATTTTCTGGGAAAGGGTGAAAGGGTTATGATTTTGAAATTCAATTTTTTAAAAAAGATTTTCTGTTCTTGCTCTTATAGTTAGTCACAATTGAATTCGAGTCTTAAAAAAGATGACGGTGAAGCTTTTTTTTTTGCATCGAGCGGTTGACATACTAGCTTAAGCTTAAACACCATGTCCTCTAACGCAAATTAGCGATTAGGTGTGGTTTCATGATTTCCTGTCTTGAATTAGTACGTGCAACGTTCACGTACTACATGAAAAGACGAAATAAAGTTGAGACTCAAGAAAAATTGACCTCTTAGAATAGTATGGTCCCCAAACTACCTCACTATTTTTAATACCATATCGTCCTGGATGTTCATATTTGTAGTAATCTGAAAACCACGTCTGTCTTGTTCTTCTACTCAAGTTGTTGAATATATTTTCTCACGGATAATTATTACTAACTATGAAATGTGTTTCTTCGTACAAAGGAAAACCACGATATTGATAGGACTTCTAACGCACATCCGAGAGTCGCGTAGTCTTTCAATTGTGTTAGATTGGATTAATTCCTTGTGTTTTCTCTGTCATTGTCATGCCTTTACTTTACGTACTTATTAGTTGAGATATGTGATGGTTAATAAATTGAATTTTGGATCCTCAAATTCAGTTAGTGTGATTTGGTTGGTAGTATTGATTAGTGATCTCTTGACGTATGTCTTTTCTCCCTGGGGAAGGAACCATGTCGGCGTAGATCCAATCCCAATATATGTAATTCTTTGAAGTTGGTTCATGTCACTCTACCTTACTCAACTGAGCCTTTGTGGAGAAAATTTATTTTAGGCTAGCGGATTATTATTATTATTATTATTTCTTCCAATGACGTCAATTTATTGACGTGTACATACGAAAATGTAAATGTACCGTCGCAAAAACGAAATTGGCTTATTTTTAAGACCGCTGCGCAATATTTGGGAGAAATGTTACTAGTTTAATTTGAATATAAATTTAATGACATTCGGGATTCTACAAAAAAAAACTAGTTGCCGGTTTAATTTGAATTGCTTCCTTTCTTTTATTGTGTGGTCTCATGTTCTAAAGTTGGAAATTGGCAATTTGTCTACTATTCTTTTCAGCTATTAGGCATTTATGTATGTACAATGGAGGTTGTAAAACAAAAATACCTGATGACATCATCTACAATACGAGGTTTTACGTTACAAAGTTAAATTGTTAGTTGACTTGCATGGTTAAATATAAACTAGGGTGGTGTACCTACGTACATGTAAATATACATGGTTGGAGGCACGGAAGGAAATTAATAGGACTATTTTGTGAGTGCTCAAATCATTAATGCAAATCCAGGTATGCCAGAGTGTTTGGCTTGTAAATAGTCTTACAAATTTAATACAAGTTGATTTATTTTTGGCGTACTGCTGTGTGTACGTTATATGCAAAATAAAATTGGGTGTGTAGAAATTAGCGAGGCATGGCGTGTTACAACTTACGATCCGATTGACTCTGTGTTATTCTAAATTTGTAAATCCTCACTTTTCTTTAGCATGGATTAAATGTTTTAGCTTTTGTAAAGGTGTTTTGGATTTATAAATAAATTGTGGATTTGTGTATCATTGCATGCGGGTAATATCCTAGTCAAGGGGGGGAACGATTTGTTTGTGCAAGCATAGTTATAAAGTATACTGTATGTAAGATAAGATACGTATATGTACTTGTAATTATTATGCAAATAGTGTATAAGTGCCAAAAGAAAATGATTAATTTACAGATAGTGACTAATGAGGGTTGAGTCATGTGTTTCATTGCACAAGGGGATTACGTCTATCTTGATAATGCATACACATACCTGGGCAGATTACTATTTTTGTAACTTGTGAAATAATAAATGTAAGCACAACCACCGTCGATCCCTCGCATGGCATGAAATTTATCCACCTAGCATTCTTGTGTAGGATTATTGATCAGGTGTAAAACTTTATAAGGAAGGATAATATCTTTAGTACACTCTTCACACGCTCAACTTCTTAATCAACCAACCTTAATTCAAGGTGTAAGTTGACCTGGTTTATTCCCTCCAATATCCTCTACACTGGATCTATTGTAAATATGAAATGAAATAGAAATGTTTCAAATTAGGAACGTAGAGTTGACTCTTAGCTATGTTTTGAAAAGGGCTATTAAATTTGCAAAGCACGTAAGCGTAAGCGTAAGCGTAGTCGTAATAAAGCCAAGCATTAAACGGAACTGGTGTTGAAAAAAAAAGTAGTATGTACATTTTCGACTTGACATCCTGTCCTCTATATGCAATATGTGAACCCTCTGCCTGTAAAACCCTTACGTCACCATTGTTTCATTTCCCTTTCCGTTTTTGCAAAATAATTATTTGCCTTTTTTTTATGATTTCAAATGTGAGTTAAGGTCGTAACTCATTTTCCTGTTGTGTGCACAAACTTTATAATTCTGCACGTGCAATTTCCATGAATTGTAAAATTCTTCCGGAATAATTCCGACTAGCCACATGTAGAATTGTTTGGGTGTAGAATTTTAAAATTGTATTCACAATCCATCCCATTGTGTATGAATCGAATCGGTCTTAGTTTTGTTATGACACGAACAAGGACCACCTCTTGTATTTGATTTGATATTTAAAAGGTCTTTGCTATTCCTCTGCCATATTTCTTCTTCTTATTACGTTCTATGTTCGCAATGTAATCCTTTGAGGTAAAATAAAATAAAAGAGACAATCCATTCTCCATTCAAAGAAAAATATCCATGGATGCTGGTGGTTGATGATGATGTGGAAGCATGGAGAAACCTAAGTTTGATTAGATTCAAAGACGCTCCTATTCATAAATATTAGACGTACAGAGCCATATCCCTAACATGCTTGGCTGGTTACATTTCATCTTGGACTAGAATTTTTTTTTCCTTACTATCATTTGGATTGGACAGGCAGGAGGAAGTTAGAAGATTGAAAGGGGGAAATTGCAAAGCTGGACGGGAGACTAATGTAGAGGTACTTAGAATTGAAAGGTAGATAGATCCTGGTAGAGGTGAATTTAAAAAAAGAGCAACTGGAGAAGTGTATAGGATGATATTTTTTGTGTGTATATTTCAAATTCAAAAGGGGTAAGATGGAGATGAAATTCACTACTTGCTACTTACTACTAGGGATAAGTCAACGAGGCGTGGAGATTCGGTGAAGATATACTTTCATAGATTCGCATTATCTTAAATAGTGAATTTTATACTATATGTACTGGTTAGGATTGGGATGCTGGGGAGATGATGATGATGATGATGAAGGAGTACAAAAAAAATCTCTTCAAAGATCCGAGTGACTGACCACATCAAGGACAGAGAGATCACGAAAAATTACTTTATCTTTTTCCTTGTATAGCGGGCAGGACGGACATCGCAGGCATAATAGAAGATCTAGCTCCTCGGTTGGCTTTATCTGTACAAAAAAAACTAGTATGTCATGTCATTCTCAACTAACACTAACTTTTTCGTATACTTACCCTGGAATTATTATTATAGTCATGGAGATCTTGGAATTATCTAGGATATAGTATACCATTTTCCTTATCACTCTCCTCCGCAGTATGCTTTTATTAAATTGTAGGGATTTTTGTTGCAAAGGGCCTCGGCCTTACCTTGTCGCGTCATCTGGGTGAAAGTGGTGAAAGCACATACGATTTGGATTCCAATTTTAGCTACATTTCACTGGAATTTAGTATTCAAAAACGAGAGGATAGTCGAAATGTCCTGAAGGATAATTGGTTGGTATAAAATGTTTTGAGAGCTGTTGTTGACTAGGACGATTCTGATAGATGTCAAGGTGACTTTGAGAGTCTGGATGGTTAGAGTGACGAAATTAGAGTAAGCACAAGCACATACTACACAAACACTTGAGTATTATTATTATTATTTTTACGAATTGGATATATATATATATATGCATATATGACACTTGTTCTTCATTTGCGGGCGAGTGTGCACACAGACATCTCTTCCTAAGAAAAATAAGGGTTTAAACGGGTTCGCATAATCAGTGTAATTATCCCTTTGGGCTTTATTGTTTTTTCTCGTTGGTATGAGATGAAGGTGCGATGGGTACACACTACACATGACAAAGGGTAATAAATATAAATCAATGTAGTCAAGCTAGATTTCATTGAATGACTAGCAATCCCGTTCTAAAAATTGTAGGATTTTATAACTTCTATCCGATGGTCGGGTTTTCTCGTAAAATTATAGTAACACAATCCATCCACAGAATTCTAAAATTTAAACTTCGTAACAATTTCAATCGGAAATGGTCCTGGCGGCACATGAATGCATCTCCTTTCACATTTTTGCAAGGTTTTCCGATCCTACTCGGATACACTGTACAAAATTACAAAGGCACATTTGGACTTTAATTTATTCTTATTGTCGATACAATTATACGAAAGTTAAGTCGTAAGTCGAAAATCATGTATTGAAGTGTATCAGTTAGAACAGGAAGGAAAGAATTTTGTAATTGCAATTTTTATTTACGCTTAAAAAAAATAACATATGGTGCTACTGGGCTGTCGTCGTCGTCGTCATTCATTCTCTTTAGCAAAAACGTAAGTCTGACTGACTGACTGGCCGACTTGATTTGGTCTAGAGTTGAAAATTCGAATAGATGATCCGTCTGACCTCTCTCTGCACTTGACTGATTTGACAGTTTAGTTTTAGAAAAAAAAGTGTCTTACTAGATCTCCCAGACAAACAGCCGAGCCAAATGAATTTTATCGTCCAAGTAGTAGAATCATGTTATATATCATATATCTTGTGGAATAAATTCATTCCAATTCCGATTTCAAAAAATCATGGGGATAACATTCAATTCACCCTTTATGTACTTTATCTCCATCATCATCCTCCATCGTCCATCCATATCTTGTCTTCACTTTACCTCAGAAGAAATATACGTTAGCGTCCAATTTTTTTTTCGTGTAAACTCATCTCTTGTATACCAAGGATCGTCATTTATCTCTCAATTATGCCCATATTTGTAAGGGCTAGTAAACCGTGGTGATGATCATGTTGTTCCATCCCATCCCTATCTCAAGGTAGAACTCGTTAACCATATAAATTGAACATATATTTTTCGACTGTATGAAAAATTTGAAATAAAAAAAAATCAGCAATTTTTTTAACAGACTGTCTTTTTGACCAAATCCTTTAAAGTTGCAAACTAACAAGTCTCTATTTATTTGGTGGACATATTCGGGCTTTTCATTCGAATGCTGAATTGTGTTTTTTATTTGGGATGAAATAATTAGTGTGAGTGAGCAACGGGTTAGGTTTCTCATGGCAAAGAGATTTTTTTTTCTCAGAATTTGGTTGCATCAATTGGATTGAATTAGGTACATAGTATTTTTTTTACATTGCAAAGGGACCACCATCGCCTTGAATTAAATTGGCTTATTTTGTATAGGAATAGTGCAGGTAACTGCAGTGAGAAACCCTGAGCTAAATTATGTGAAGTGAATTGACCAAAGTGTGAAATCCTAGGGACGATGCTGGTATAAATTGAATTGAAAACAATTTTAGTGTTGGTAACAACAATAATGATGCAAATGTTGGTTGGTGCTGTTGGGATTTTTTTTATATGCAACAATCACAATCCAACTCTCAACCCTTTTGTCTCTCCCCATGCAACCAAAAAGAGTTTTACTTTGCATATATTTTATTTTAGAATTGAATAAAATTTTTTTTTTTGTATTCCGTGAGTTTTTTATGTATGGATATTTGCATGCAAAGTTTAAAAAAATAGATACAAGAAGGGATTGCAGATGCTTGCTTGGGTTTCACGCCGTCTTCAACAATAAATAGTCGGAATAAATTGTTACAAAATAAGTTACGGCATAAAAAAATTTGTACCTTCCATTTCGTTCCGGTGTAGTATATTTTATTATTTATTTATTTGTAGTGCTTAGTCCATACGGAATATGCATGGATCCATAATGGGACAACTCTCTGAATATGTAGATTTCCAACATTGTTTCTTTTTTTAAAGGAGTCGCTGTTGTAAAAAATTCCAAAGGATTTTTTATTTGAAATTCTGACTTGTTATATGGGGCAAGGAAGTAAGGTCGGAAGGAACGCCTGTCTCTGTCCTTTTTTTACATGGACCCTTATGCAAATCATTTGAAGGGTCGGGTTAAAAAATTCAGATCGATTTAAATAAAATAGTTTGAGGAAGAGGCAATTGAGCGGAAGACTTGGGTTGGGACTTGGGTCGCAAAGGAGTCAGTCAGGTCAGCCTGTCACCTTCGAACAAAATACCCGGGTAAAAAAAATAGTCCCATCTTTTTTATTCATAATGTTGAAATAATCCATACCTGCATCTCTTCCTTGTGACCTGACTTCTTCCTCCTCATCTGTTCATTTAGTCAGTCCCTTTTTTAAATGTTTTTTTTTGAATAACTAATGAAATATGACAAAGGCTTGAGAACTTTTGTAAAGGAACTGTCGCGTTGGCAAACTCGTTCACGAGAGCAAATTGAAACTGTCTTCCCATGTCCCTTTGATTTGGTTACCTGTATACTGCACAATTTTTTTTCTTTTCATATTAGATTTGGTTTACCTTCATAGATTAGAGAAACGATCTAGTTATTCACATTTAAATAGTCATGGAAAATATTGCGGGTAAGGTCTGATTTGATAGGAGTGTCCCTACGTGTTTAAAAAATCTCACGATCCACTGACTCTGAATTTGGATGAGAATTTACCAGAGATACGTTTTTTTTTTTCATCATCTTAGGTCGAACCCTGGAATTCCTTTCTTTAAATTTTGTGTCCGGGTCCGGGTATGCATGTTTTTAGGTACATGCAAATTGCTTGTGAAGAATTCGTGAGAAGTTTACGGAAATCAAATCACATTTTTTTGGATCATAATTTAAGAGACGTATAATTATATCAGGTCTGATTTTATTTTCCAATGCCTGAAACTTGTTTAGAGATTTATTTATTAGTCAAGTTTTGTAATTAAGTGTATGTGTATTTTTTCTCCTGGAATGATTTCACTCTCATCCGTGCCAATTTCCACTCCTAAAAACAGAGACTGGAAATGACAATATACATTGTAATAGAAATACTGACAAGATTCTAGAAAACAAAAGGGCTGACTTGTGTTGACTCATCCGTTCGGAATGAGATAAAAACTGACATTCTCCACCACCACGATTCTCCCGCAGTTTTAATTCCGTGAGAACGGAACAGAAAAAGACTGAGAAGAAGAATAAAAGGTGACGTTAAAAAAATCTAGTTGCGAGTTTTACAAGGAAAGCAAAGACTTCCAACTTCCTGTCATTCTTCCACGTTCCTTGTCAACGGCAAAAACTTCATTTTATACTTTGATTAGCTGGCTGGAACCCTATGTATGCCAGGGCGCGATTCCACGAGGAAAACGACAATAGGATAGTGAAAAAAAAACTAAAGGACTAAGAAAATAAAATAAACGTAACGTATGCATGGATGCGTGTTGTTTTGATTTGGTTCGTTGAATGCAGATGAGCCTTCTTGTTTCTTCTAATTTCAATCAAGTAAGAGATTCTCTGTCCGTTGGAATGGGTTAGTCTGTCAGGAAATTACACCAGTTGGGGGAACTGAATAGCGAACAGGTTGACAGGAAGACATGAAATAATCATAAAAAAAGAGTGTGGGTATTACATATATATATCATTCAAATTTTTTAACTGATTCGGGTCATAGATCCATGCACCTGATCCAGTCCAGGAAAGTGTCTTCCTGTCCTACCTGCCATTTCCTTGACGGACGCACTTGTGCCTAAATTTTTTTTTTCTGAAAATAATACATATATAATAATAATAGTAAGGCGAAAGGAATGGGAAATGACGTGACTGAAGAACAAGCAGTGCAATGCAATTTAGAACTCACTCTAGTGAGACGAAACTTAGTACTGGTTTTTTTTTAAAGCATCTTGTTTTATTATTTCTTGAAAGTGACTAAGCCGAGAGTTGTCTATTCGGGGTTGAGTATAATATTTCATTTATTATTATCATGTCCGCTCATTCCTTCCCCTCATAAGTATTATTCAAGAAATGAAACATTAAAGTCGGGTTTTCTTATCGTCAGGTACCAAGTAAAAGTAAATAGCTGAAGCAGAGAGGAAATACTACAAGTTTTGTAAGCATACAGATAAGAACACACACCTGAGACTCAATTTTGACCGGTACAAACAGGTGGATTCAGACCAGACTTTACTTACTCATCAACGCACTCAACCTTGTCTCACTCGTGTCTACCTCTTCCTAATCAGAGCATCCAAACTTAAAAAAATACATAAGGTTATGACTAAGAATAATTTCTGAGTCTTTTTGAATTTTTTCTTATAATAGTCCAAAGAGATACAGCTGTCATAGCTAGGCGGTTTGTAAACTGCCTGAAATCTGGGCAAAATGAATAGTCATCATTCAAACCTTTATATACCACGATAAAAAGAACTCAATTTTGCATATGGCGTAAAAATGCACAGGAGACATAATTTGCTGAAATTGAATTGGAATTTAAGAAATCTTGAAAATTGTACAGAGAAACAATTACGAGAATAAATCATATGATTTTAAGTGGTTTCACAACGTGAGTAAATTTAATAATTAATTAGTCAACTCAACTGCTACTTCTCTGTAATCTTTATGTTTAATCTACAATGAGGTTAATGGGGAGGAAGGAAGGATCTTGGCATTGCATTTTTTATTCGGATGGAATCTGTTGATGACAGGGAGGTTTTGGTGCATACAAAGTTTTAGCAATAAAGCCAGTTTTGTTCTATCGTAACTAACCAAGTGCGTTTCTTAAGTACTCGTATACGTGTGTCTTTGTACACATTTTATTTTGTAAGTTAGTTGGTTTTTGAGATTGTTGTTTTATTCCTTTTGAGTAATGGGAACTGATTGTTGTGCAGTAGTTTGTGTTAGACATCAGTTTCACAAGGGATCCTACTCTCATGTCAAATTAAGTTTGGTCTGAAAGATTCAGGTATTTTTCTATTCAAGTGCCGTGCAGTTGACAATATTTTGGTTGATCGCCAGAATTTTTTTTTTGGAATGTTTACATGTTACACTCTTCACAAGTCATCATAAATAAGACGCCGCCAGATGTATGGCCAGTATAGAGAAAAAATAAAAAATGATTTTAACTAACGACGGAACTTAGAATCTATCAAATTCTAAACTCTGCGGAAGCATGGTTGGGAGCTTTCTCCGTCGTAGAAATATACGATAAGTCATTATTACCGAATTCTAACGTCTCATAACTCAAGACAGATGCCAATTCTGAAATATTAAGATATACGTTTTACGCACGACAAATGATCCTTGTGAGTGGACTATTGACATGGTTGATGGTTGTAATGAAACGCGAAATGCGAGTACGAATGGTGTTGAGTCTTGCAAGAAGGATTTTTGTTGAACACCCTTGAACTCTGCGTCAATGAGTGGAAATGAGCGTGGCTAGGATAGTGTACTAGATGTAAGGAGTATTAAGTTAAAAAAGCTACAATGTCTGCAATTGCTGAACTCCATTCCATTCCATTGTTATAATGGTGGAGTAACGACTACAACAGGTAAAAGGTGGGTGGGTATAAGGTAGACACAGACATTCGCATTATTCTACGTTTTGTTGTAATCAAAGATGAAGAAGTAAAAGTGGTTTCATTTTTTTTTTGTTGCTTAGTAAGGAATGAAGTTTGCAATTCCATTGCAAATCTTAAGGGTATTACAAATACAAGAAAATACTTCAAAAAAAAAGTATTGCGGCCCATTGCGTTGTATTGTTGTCTCAATGACTCATTCATTCACTCAATTGCGCCAAGCGTAAGGGGGATAATGGGGATAATGGGGGAGGGGGGTTAGTTACGATGACTACGAGCGGATGTAATGGGAATAATTTAGTTGGAAATGTTGTAATCTACGGTCGGTAATTGCGCTATTATGCTGCTACTATATAATGTATGAATGACAGCATTTATATTATCTCAATTATTACATTAAAACTCTTTCCTGGGAGGGTGCGTGAGATCTTTGTTGCTCAAACATTCTTATTTACGGCTGAATTGTTTGGAAATGTGTTTTCTTCAATGATTGGGAAAATTCGGCAAGTTCACAAATGAATCCTGCTGGGCCGGTGACATTCTTACATATCCCAATGCCCCGTGCTATTGCGAAGTTGAAACGTTGTGTCTAATGTAATTTTTTATTTTGTTTGGGCCTTACAGATAGCTATTTGTTTGCAAATCTCCCGCCTCAACAGTATTGTGAATTGGGGAGTCCAACGACGCCAACATTCCCACATCATCCCTCTCTGGGGCACAATGGAGGACCAATGGGTCACGGTCTTGGGAACAGTCCGGGTTCCCCCATGCTCAATGGACATGGACACGGTCAACATCACATGGGTAACCTTGGAGGGTCAATCCCAACTTCGGTCATTCATCCAACCCCTGCCACAACGAGTCCCTCAAGCAGCTCTTCAATGGAAGACTTCTATTTGGCCGAGCTCGGCTTCCCACCCAGAATGAAGAAAAAGTCACGCAAGCCAAAGGGCATTGACAATGGACCCATGAAAAGGAAAAGCAGAGAAGGTATACTCCCAAATATGACCTCCGTCACCTCTAAGTGACCAATTCTTTTAATCAATTTGATGTGTCCTTTCGGAATTTGGAATTCAATTCAATATTTTCGCCCAATATGTGCCCTTTCATTTGATCGGACTCAATTCAGGAGACGGAATCGTGGTAGATGGCGTGGCAGTCGGAAAACTATTTCATCCCGGTATCAGGCAGGCGTTTGGGTGCCCTTTTGGCTAAGTCCAACTACATCGTCCATACAGAATCCTTAAATGACACTGACGATTAATTTTTAATGATTTTAGTTATTAATGTGTGATGATTCATGAAATATAGTATTTTATGTTGCTCTTCTTCTTTGAAAGGTTCGACAACATATTTGTGGGAATTTCTGCTGAAGCTTCTCCAAGACAAAGAGTACTGTCCTCGCTACATCAAGTGGACAAATCGAGAGAAAGGAATTTTCAAGCTTGTTGACTCGAAAGCTGTGTCAAGGCTATGGGGTCTTCATAAGAACAAACCTGACATGAATTACGAGACGATGGGACGAGCCCTCCGGTAAACATTCATCTCAAATCTAATCAAACAATACTTTTCATTTCCAAATAAGCATTCCGACACTGTATTTAGTACATGCAATTAAGTTCTCATAAACAAACAAATAATACTCCTCAAAATTATCATTGTTTCACCGCTCTAACTATTCTACGTTTTGTCACTCCTTAAAAGCATATCAACGTTCTGTCAAAAATAATATCATAATGACCAGTCCCTATATTTGGTATCTTAAGTGTAAGTGGAAAATAATTGATAAGCCCAACTAAGCTTGAAATTTTTAATTACAAGTTTCCTAATGCGGAATTGACGTTTGGGAAGGTGCATTTATGATACGGCATTTTTTTTTGGTCAAGCAATTTACAGAATGCAATTTCAAATTAGAACGTAGAACTTGATCTCATAAATAAACAGGAATTCCAAGACGAGTGGCCACCCCTAGTTTTTCTGGAATATTCCTGACGTAATTGGAATATGCATATTATTCAGACGAATTTCCTTATGAGTGAATGATTTAGTGTTTCATGAACTTTGTACATAAACCTGAACTTGTATTACATATAATTCTAGTTAACTAGTTTTTTTCCGTATAATTTATATTGTGGGCATGAAGTTGTTTATATCGGAAAAAGTCAATTGTATTTTGCTACAAAACAACGCTGTGAATTGAAACAGCTGAGCCAATTAGATATGAGACCAATTTAGTGATGAGTCGTTGGGGATGAGGAAGTTAAGATAAGGAAATAAAATGACGCCCAAAAAATTGACTGACATGGTTTATCAACACTCTAGTTTTTCCCTCTGTACATCCAGTTTCATCAATAATTGCCAAAGGTCTGTGCTATGCTTAAATCGTCGTCAGCTGAGTTTAGCCAGATAAAGGACACGAGTGCTTCAAACAGAGGATTCCCATTTGCATAATTACGCAACTACAAATTATTATTGTTATGTGAAACCCATTCCTCATTCTCATTCTGTTGTTTTTTTCAGGTATTACTACCAGCGTGGAATTTTGGCAAAAGTGGATGGACAGCGATTAGTTTACCAATTTGTTGACGTTCCCAAAGACATCGTCGAGATTGACTGTAACAGCGTGTGATGACGATAAGTCGGGCTAATCCCAAATGCTAATTAATTCCCCGAATCCCCCTCCTATACCCTCCGCCCATTCTCCCCCCAATTAACGTCCAAAAGTACAACAATCATCACTGTCAAGAAATGGTCAGCGTCCGTCGTCAAAAAAATTGTGAACAACGCTCACCATCATCTCCAGCTAGCTAATCATGAACAGATAATCACTCCGAAATAAAACCACAATTTAAAATGTGAATTTAATCAAAACTACTAAAAGGGAAACGAAGATATATAATTGTTATTCTTAGGGGAAAATGAAGATATAACGTGGAGAAAAAATAATTCGTTCTAGTTTATGAAACAAAATCTATATGTACGTTAAGGGCTAAGTTAGTACTTAATACAACTTGAATCTTATTTGTTTCATCCCTCTCAACCCTTATAATGTATCATTTAACATTAAAAAATGTTTTGTTAATGTGTCGTAACAAAATTACACTACAGCACTTACCGTGGGTTAATTAGCACGAATAGTCTACGTACGTAGGAGTAGCTGTAGCTGTAATTACCTTCATTCTCTTCTGTAATTCAAATTATTGATACAAAAAAACTTATTAGTGTAACGTGTATTATGATTTAATAGACGTGTGTAGAATAGTACTAGTAAGAGGATCGATATTTGTTCCATAACATTGGATTGATTGCTAATCAATGTCGGTAACGAATTCCTTGGAAATCAATTTTGAAAAGTGTACAGACATATTACAATTGGAGGATT
Organism: Protaphorura glebata; assembly: GCA_034694305.1. Taxonomy (NCBI): domain Eukaryota; kingdom Metazoa; phylum Arthropoda; class Collembola; order Poduromorpha; family Onychiuridae; genus Protaphorura; species Protaphorura glebata. The sequence goes on from JAQFYE010000060.1 coordinate 37,492, forward strand.
CTCAGAGTGAGTTAACAAATCAGGTTGAGATGGATTTCCAAAATTTTGCTTGGAGTTTTAACATCGTTGAGCACGATCAAAACATTAAATGTTTAATGTAAAATTGTGTTTAGACATAGTATAAGCAAAAAACGTTCTACTGTAGTAGTCGTCGTACATTATAAATCTGAACTACTAAAAAATCCACTATATTATATTGTATCGTTGTACGTAAGGTATGTAAATATGCAAATTATTTTAGTTTTGGTACTCTGAAAAAATTGAGGGCAAGGAAAACACACAAAACTTTTATTATTGTAATTCTTTAAAAAAAAGAGTAAAACACAAACCACTACTACTAAAATTAATTAAGTTACTAAACTAACATTGTGCTCTTAAGGAATCATGAGTGTTTTCTCTGTTAGCTTAGCTTAAGGAGCAAATGAATGGAGAAAGAAAAATGCAGTCATGTCATAAGTTTGTTCGTGGACAACTTAATTTTAGATATTTGTAAGATTTTTTTTTTGTAAAGTGGTACAATAGTACAATATCTTTACAAATTATTGTACATAAAGTAAGATTAATTAGGAGAAGTTTAATTTTTTTTGAAAAGAAGAGGGTTTCCTTCCTTTTTGGGAATTGTTTTCTCCTTCCCTTTATATTTTTGATTTCATTTCTGCACTAAACTGTAATTCCTTCGACTCACCGCTGCCGGTAGTTTGAAATATGAAATGGACTCTTGTATTATATAAAAAAAAAACTACTAGTTGTTGGTCGGTTTTGAATGTTTGAATGAAAGGTTGACGAATGGAAAGGGATATTTGTGGAGGATTATATTATTTTCGAGAGTATAAACGTTAGCTATTTTAATTTTTATTTTGAGTTTTCGTCATGGAAAGGATTGCACAGCACATCACTCACTAAACCATTCGTATTTTCCGTTTTTTTTAATTGACTCGAACGTCTTTTCAAAAAAACTGGAAACAAGAATGGGTCTTCTTTTTTTGAAAGAATTGGATTGAAGATTTAGAAAGATAGGGTGAGTTTATTTGGTCAAAGTATGTGAACGTCAATTGTGACAACAAAACACTGCTCAGTTAATATCGATCTCTTATTATTTCAATTTTTAGCTAATTACTAAAATTAGTAATTAGTTTGTAATGTGTACACACGTACGTGCATACATATGTACGCGCGTACATGATTACAATGATACAAAACGTTTATAGTTAAGATTTTGGTACATTAATTACATTTTACGAAAGGACGATGGAGATGGTCCAGAATTTTTTGCTGAATTCTGTTAATCAAAGTAGTACATACTTTTACTTCATTTTGTTTTCTTTTCTGGGGGAGAAAGTCTTCGTTTGCTTGTGTTGTATGGATTGCATGTAAAACAAAGTTTGCTTGACAGTCTACTGTATATACAAATAATTTCACAGTTTTTAGTTAGCAGCATGGTTACAGATACTTTTTTTTAGTTTAGTACGATAGTTATAACTTGAGTCATTTTTATTTTCTAAAATGCTCTGGCTGCCGTATTCATCACATGAATCCTACTTCATTCGCCACAGTCGTCGAATATTTGTACGATTCATTCGTATTCAATATGATAATGATGTTTCGGCGTTTGAGTAGGGATTTTGAATATAAAATAGTTTTGATTGTTGTAGGAGTCTTATTTGGGGTTAGTTTTATTCTTAGGAACTGGTTGGGTTTAGTAATTAATTCTTCATCTCTTTTTTACAGCTTGTGGATAATCGCTTTGAAATGTCCAATGATAGACTTAACTTTTTTTGTCTTTCCATTTTACTCGAGATCTTGTTAGAGGAGTGCATGCCTGGTGCAGTGCAAATTTCTTTGCGGAACACCTACATGTTTCACTATGAAAATATTAAATGTCGATAAAGTCTAAAAATAACGATCGAATAGACAAATGACATTATTTCGAACAACAACAAATTTTAGACTGGAGATTTTATTGCGAGTACTACTTTATATTGTATTAGTATGGCTTTTTATTTTTCTGCTTTCCTTTGAATTCATTTCCTGGAGAAAGGTTTGCGTGTATGAAAGTCCACGTTAGAGAAATGTGAGATATACATACTTTCCCTGTACTGTTCTGCAGTTCTTCTTCTGAGCCGATTTAAATGGTTAGATGTCACTTTTTAGGGATTTATAGTTGAGGAAAACACTTACTTAACGTTGTAGTTCTTAAGATGCATAGGATTGAAGGAAAGAATGGGTGGATGATTTGGGTTGAAAGTGTATGATTGATTTAAAGAATGGATTGTACTAATTAATTTACGTCCTCACTTTGTTCTATACTGTCATTCATTCATTTTTTGTAAATTGTACTAAGGAAGATCATTGCTCGTTTAAGAAAGGTACTGAGAAAGCGTCCAGTGCCCGATGGAAACAGTGGGAACAGAAAAGAAAGAAATGATTGTGTAAAATTTTATGGAACAGATATAAAAATTATATTATGATAAAGTATATTTGTAAGACATGTATGATAAGAGAAATGTATTGTATTGTATTGTAATGCGAATTGGTACCTGCTACGGCTATGTAATTATTTGCGTACAGAAATGACGAAGAAAGTTTGAAGAGTGCGTGGATGGAAGAAAGAAAGTGATCGTGATCGATGATGAGATGAATATAATTGTGTAACTCATAAATACTTACTACAATTTAGGAGTAACGTTATATATATAAACATTACATAAATATACATAATATAAATTGTGACTACATTTATATTATTATATATATTCCCTTTGGAGAGATGTTGTAAGGTATATAACGTATACAACTATACATACATGCAGTACATATGTTGAAGGAAACCCAATTAATAATATAATATGTCTTATGTTGACTAGGATTTTGTGTCTTTTGTTCTTTGGTTTTATTTTATTTGGTTTCATCATTTTCATTTCCAAATTTTGAATTCTACTTGGTTTTATCTTTGTGTCGTGTCGTCTTGCATTGGTCGTTTCGTTTTCGTTCGTTCAGTTCCATTATCTACGGAATCCCACTAGTTTGGACTTTATTCGGTTGGAATTTTGTTGGAATCTGTTTTGAGTATTTCGAGATTAGTGGTCCGCGCTTAGAGCAATGAATATGGAAAGGGAAATGACTTGGCCCTTCAATCAGAATCAATGGCTAGAAATAACGTAATGTCAAATTTTCATTTCTACAAAATTCTTCACTGTCTGGAAGTTATTTGAATCCGTACTCTAATCATGATTTTCCGAAACCGAATTTGTTCAAATCCATATTCTAGCGAACCACTATTCAAGAGATAAATTCCTAATTCTGTCGTTTTAAATGTTTTAAATGTTGAAATCGGAATAGGGAATTGAAGTTTAACAATTTTAAGGAAATGCCAGGTCAAAATAGATTAAAATCAGTGTATTTGATAGAAAAGTTGAGGGTTGAGGCTGAGCATCTGAGCTGAGGTGTTGATGAGCAAAGATGTCGAATGGAATGACTGATTGAGTGCCTTTGAATTTTGAGAGAGTTCTAAAAAGTCGTTGATTGGACGTGCAAAAATGTTTGTAGTCGTAACTACATGGCTACACATAAGAAACTCAGCAGAATTTGTGTTTTTCAAAAACGTTTAACACTATAAATTGAGTATAAACTTCGTAAAATAAGTCTCAGACTCTCATCGGCAGCCATTAATAGTTATATAGAAACAAAAAAAAAACAAGTACCTAAATAAAATGTGATGACAGGACGAGGACATAATCCACAAAGGCTATTTCTTAGCAACGCTGGGTAAATGTAAAAACGGCCAAGAATTTTATTTTAAATTCTCTTGTGTGAAAAATTGTGTAATTATATTTCATCTATGACTAAAAATTGTCTTTGCGTTTGTTCCGTATTGTCCATTTAGTCATTCAATGTCCAAAGGATACGGTGTGCGATGTAGTGGGTCAAAAGGTTAATTTTTTTTGAATAAAGTCCCACGGAAAGTTTAATATTTTAGGCATTTTAATAGACGGCGCTGAATTTCCATAAAAGTGGATAAACTCAAAAAGAATGTTTCCCACTATATCGCCACCACCATTTACGGTGAATCCGTACCAAAATGAATGAGATGACCGAAAAAAAGGACGTAAATATTTTCTCATGTTGTATGTCGTCTCTGTCTCCATTGAATAGTTAAAGAGTGTGGGAATCTGGTGCAAAGAATTAAATATGTGGTCTGAACGAGATCTCTTCGAATGTTGTCTTGTATTCTGTACTCAAGAGTAATTGTCAAATATTTAAGTGTATTGGATTGGCCTGGGAAAAATATATTAAGTGGATGTCAGACTGTAATTAACGTAATGAGTTTTGGTGTGTTAATATTTTGAATGTGTCCGGCGTAAATAACTTTATTCTTATTGACGAAAGAACGGAACGGAGGCTCTGAATTCTACTTAATTATTGAATTTCTCCGGAACTAATCAGGAATATATATAGTTGTACTAAACACACAAATATACGTTAAGTACGTGGAACGTTTCTGTACATCCTATCGTAATCTGATCCTCTGTAGTTACTTTTGATTTGAGAAATGATTAAAATTTTCTTTGGAAATATATGTATTCCGTTGTTCGTTTCCTACGCATTTTTTTAATTTATCTCACTGTAGCTCCACTTGGAGGGTCCATTGTCTGAACAGAATCTGGTCGAAATGAAACCGTCAGACATTTCTTATACAGGGTCCTTCCATTCTGTAACTGGATAATTCGATGTCAATTAGTTGTCAGCTGCAATATACTGTCCGTTCGTTTGAAATACGGTACGCGATGGCGATTCCCGCCAGAAATTCCCATGCACTTTACATTATGATTGAGGCCCAAGTCAAGTTTCACATACCGCATCCCGATCGAACCCGCAGTACTGTAATTAAAATTCTAACACCGTTGGCATCTAGGCATTGATTTGCATAAATTTCCGGGTAATCTGGAAGCAATTACGCTACTTTACTTTGCTGGAATTCACAGACAGAATAACAGACGTGTTTTCTGAACTCGCAAAAATTATACTTAGAATTTTATTTGAATTCGACTCGTCTACGCGATGCCAAATATGCTAATTCTTCCGGAGATGAAAATAACAATGTACCGTCTAGTCCCTTCCCCAATCTCTATGCATGAAAGCGTAGAAATAATTTGTTCGGAGAGTACAAAAATCACAATAAGGTGTCCACACAATTTTAATTAGTTTAGACAAGCAAATACTTAAACTACACAAAACCCCAGTTTATCTTGGGTGACAACTTCTGACTAGAAAAATTCTCAACTCCAGGACATTGGTTGAGGATTTTAAATAAACCAATTGAATTGAATGCCAACATTTTTGCAATAAATATCACCCACTGCGAAAAGTTGATGAAATTACCGACTCGACTGGGCACGCCTCATCAGACCGGTATTTCTTGACTTCGACATAAAATTGTTTTCGTATTTACAAATAAATTTACACGAAAGAAACGTATTCAGGTAGAAAAAACTCTCTTCGGAGTTCTGTAAGAAATAACACAAACTTCTATCTCGTTACTGGATTTACTACGTAGTAGTAAAGGTAAAACTATCAAAACTCAAACATTAAGCAGTAGCGTATTGCATAGGGTAAATCAAGTTCTACCTTTGACTAAAACTTAAGAGCTAACAAATTGTTTCAATGACTGATCGTAAATTGAACCAAATAGCAATTTTCATTCATAATCGTGAGATTTACAAGCCATAACTCTTTAAGAGAAATTAATTGATAATGATCGTGCACTGCAGCTGCAGCGCAGTGGTACAAGACAATGGTTGCTTGGCGTTTGGCCTCAGGTCCATTTTACAATGCTACAATGGGTCGAATTAAATAATTATTACAGCATATACGCTACAGTTATATAATTAATATAATTAAGATTCTGAGGTGACTTGTATTGCACTTATTAATAATATATCATCAGCTTATGCTTCCTCAAAAACTTAAAAAAGTTTTTCAACAAGTTTAAAAATCATCAGGTTTCTCCCATTCTTCCAAAACTCGAGCACTCAGAAGAATGGAGATTGTGGTCGCCTCCGATAATGCCTCGTGGGAGTCCCTCGAGAGCGGATTCTGAGTAAAATTGGCGGATTTCAGGGAAGGCATCCCTCGCAATCGAGATGCATCCACGTCTGCAAATGCATAAAGAATTTGAATTCTTTATTGTTATTCCCAAAATACTTATACTAAAGTCTAGAAAACCAATCCCCTCAGAAATTTAAAATCTCTGTCTTGGAAATTATTATTGTGTACTCAAACTTACCAGCGATGTAGTTTTTCTCCACGTTGAGATCTTCCAGTTTCGGCAGAGAATAAATGATCCTGGGGAGTATGACAAATGCGTTGTGAGAAATATCCAATTTGACCACCTTATTGAGTTGACCAATTTCATCAGGCAATTTGCTCAATCGGTTGTTTGCCAGTAAAAGTTCTGTACACAAAATATTTAAATCTTATAAAACAAATGACATGAGTGAATAAATTAAAAAACACTACAATTAAGTTGACCCGAATAATAATTATCGCATCAATTATATAATTTAACTATAACGGCGCATTACGCTTCTTGGGTAGCGATGCGATGCTACTGTCGATAATTCGATTTAGATTCAAATTCAATGGTTTATTCAAGTGACAACGAAATATAACACGATAATAAAATCACGTTGATCCCAATTACATGTCAAATGTGCATGTGCTTTCAATATTATCGCTTTCTTGAAAAGCTAAGACGGATTTGATTCTCAAAAATGGGTTCAAAATCTCGTCGAAATCTCAATAAAAGTGGTAAATTTCTTAAAACCTCAGTAAACTGGCTCCTTAACGTTTACAAGGAAGTCTAAAATCGAGATGGGACCATTCATATAATTCATAATTTGATACTAATTCAGTTTTATCGATTTAGAGAATCCATGTTGGAGAGCAGATGCAAGGATTTGAAAAGAGTTGTCAATGATAAAGACATTGAACAAATGTGGACGACCATGAGATTTTCACGTGAGAAGGACAAGGAATCATGATCGTTGCCAAAAAACGTAATGAACACATGAACACTAGAATTCTGGAAATCTACGTAGTAGTAACATGGAAAAATTATAACAGACTACAGGACGCTTGCCAAGAAATATAAGTTTTGAAAGAGTCAGCTGAGTTTTTCAGAAAAACAAGGCCACAGTAGAACGCATTAAGTTTCATTTACCTCGTTCACTGTTTTCTCAATCAAGTCGGTCGACACACTTAAAAAAATCTTATTCCCTACCTGAACCAAAATAAAAATATCATCATCGTTACTGTTCCCTGAACGTTTTTCACCGGAAGAAAGTCATTCCACGTCTTACACGACGGAATTACATTTTGGAGTCAGACTTAGAGTAGAAGTTGCTGTTTGCATGACACCAGCGTCAGTTTAAAAAAAAACGTAGTTCGTACTAATACATATTTGCATGACGTTCTTCTATCCATGCAGATGGTTTAACTTTAAAAATAAGTCGGGGAAGTCCCACGTATTTTTAGAATGCCACTGCGTCTCTTTCAATCTGACTGACTGAGAGAGATGAACCATTCGGAGTAGATCTTTTACCATAACTTTTTTATCCTTTAAAAGCCCAGAAACAACTCCGAGTCTTCATCTCAGCTAAATAGTGCAACGCAGTTCGTTCTAAAGGCTGTTCAATGTATGTGTATGTTGTTTGTCCTATTCCGACACATGGTAAGCAAAGTAAACCACTAAATACGTAAATATCAGCACAGCCAGATTGGCTGGTCCGATTTCAAAATAATATGCATTACTTCTGTACTTCTCCCCAAGAAGATCCGACCGCAGCTAGATCCAACTTTTCTTTTACCCTTCGCATTGTGAAAATCTTTAATAAAACTATTTCGAATTTAAAACTGTTATTCTCTCTTCAGGTCACTTAAAATTTCACTTCGACCTTTCTTTATCTAACATTAGGTCAATTTTAGAGTCGGGTAACCGTCATTTTATAATTTTTGACACCTGTGCGGCGTAGTTAAAAAAAAATTAATTGAAAAGCAGGCAAAACGATAACATTCAAATCCCAATTGTTAGCTGTATCCTTCTCCCTTTCGTAATTGATTCTTTTTTTACCCCAAAGTTACGTTTTCGATATACGTCATGGAATTTTGTGGAAATACGCACATTACGGTATTTCGAGATTTTGGATTCGCCTAGTTCTGGCAAAGAATTCCCATGAGATTTAGCTACTTTATTAAGAAAAACAACAATACCGCCCACATCGTGTGATCAAGCTGCCAAAATTAAGCACTAAATTTGGGATTCTTATTGCGTTGGTTCATCGTACGTCGTGGACTTGTGAACTTTTCTGGCAGTAATTTATGACGGAACAAGGGTTTCTTGTCGGTGTGGTTATAATTATAAAATGACGACTAGGGTCCAGGTGAACGCTCTGGTGTAATGTGAAGAGCAAACAGGGTTTTATTTATTCCAAAAAATGGCACTTAGGATTAATGTCATACACTTGCCAAATGTTCCTGGACGCGTCGAACGTATAATCTAGCCTTTGTTTTGTCGGTCTAGCAAGATTGAGATAAGCTTAGTTCCAGGTAAAATAGTATAAATACATCCGGTTGCTAAAATAAATGTTGAACTCAGTGTTACCCGAAATGGAGGAGAATTTGGATCCCAGACTAGGAGGAAGCTTGGTTATAACGTTGAATGACAAATCGCAAGATTTGAGAGTTGTGTGTCGCATCAAATGAAAAACTGCATCCGGGACTTGCATCAGTTGACATTGAGAAAGATCTACAAAAGTCATAATTATATGAGTAAATTTCATTAAAATATATTTTAATTGATTTACTTAATTAGAGCTAAATCCTTAAGTTTTCGTAAATTTTGTGACTTCCATATAAACAGTTCAGTTTCGTATGTATAGCATTTGACCAAATGAACGTAAAGAATATTTCCGCACAGTGCTCTGAAGTTTACCATTTATTGCTAAATGACTGCGATGACTAACTGCACCAGTGCATACATAATACTGTATTAATTTTTCGATCGTGAGCCCAAAAATTGGCAACAATATCGCGGAATAAATGTATGAATGAATGGACGGTTTAATCTGATTTAGTTTCGCCTCCACGGTTTTTGAGAACATTACCTCGCTCTAATAAACCCTCCGTCGTAAAAAAAATTATTATTGAACAGAATGGATATGATACAATGTGAATGACACAAGCTTTCAAATTTCGGAGAATTACCACCAAAGGTGCTTCCGCGCAACTAATTAATTACGAACCATTAAATGCGCATTAACTTATTAGCCGATTAGTTCAATGTAACTAGCAATTACTAAAGCGAGCGTATTTTCAAAAAATTCATTAAGTGAATTCATGGCCTCTAGTGGTTTCGCTGTCATTTTTTCGATTAATAGTGATATTCAAATTGAATTTGGTCGCATCAGTCATATTGTTTGTGGATTGTGGACACGTCAATACATTGGATAAAATCTGTGGCTCACTGAATTCATAACTTTTGCAACATTCTAGTGAACGTCTCGATGCTAAACATGTCAAGATCGACTCTGTCGGAATTCCATGAATAACCGTGGTATCAAAATTAACATCCGTGATGATTGAAAATTGGTATGAAATAGCATAAAAAGACTCAAACCTACATTACATAACCTACTTAAGATTCACAATTAAAAGATAGAGCATTTCTCCAGGAAGAAAATCAAGCGATGAGTGCTGGGACCGAAAGTAACCGCCATTAAAGGCGGTAATTCATGATTTAGAACGACACATTTGACAGTCGAAAATGAAGCAATATCCCTTGTTACATTGAAAAACACTAGCCTTGGCAGCCTTCAGCACCGAACAGCACCGAATTCTTATAAGATCATTGCATGACGATTATTCCACAACAGTAGAAGGTCAACTCTCAAAGAACAGTCTTGCATTTGTTTGACTGTATTGTAATGAATTCCGGACAACACAATGACCTCATAAGAGGGCATTGCTTTTGACAATAAATAAAACTATCTAAAGGTTCCTAGTCTTAATCCAATTCTCTATATTTTGTTCTACGAGTACTTTTCTAGTAAAAAATAATCCACCAATAAACTGGAATTCACTGGTAGCGCCGGGTCAAACAACGCCCGTACTATTAGTAGACCATGTAATGGGCTATCATTCTATTTGACCTAATGAAGGTACCCCAAGTAAGTACTGGGTTAAGAAGAGCAGCACACCATTTCTATATCCAGGGATCGAATCTCCGCCAAAGTGATGTTCCAAGAGCCGCTTGCAGGACTATATGTTACAACGGAATAACTATCTAAAGTCATATTGCCAAATTTCGGTAGAAAAATCCACACAACCCATACAACTTTCCTGTGTGTAGGTGCAGAGCACATCCGTGCAATTAACAGGAATCAGTTAGTCATAGTGGCAAGTAAACAAAAATAAATCAAAGAAAGAAACGGATTTTCTAACCTACCTAAAATTTCGGTCTCTACTGCATTCTCGCAACGCTCAATCACGCGTGTGACGCCGTGCGCCATTCTATTTCTATACAAAATGCGTACAAAATAGTAGAAGTACTTCTCTCAAAAGCCAAAAGGAAACTGAAGCTAAAAAAATCTCTTAGGAAGATGTATCTCGTTACGAAACACAGAAAAATGGCACACTGACTTCATGAAGCTATCTCTAACGGTGCGGACACATAAAATACAATACTAGATAGCAAGGGTGGTTCAACAAGTCCTTCCATTTGTTGTGACATAATTTAACTCCAACTTGCACCACTCTCCGCATTTTTCAAAATAATATTTTGGATTAAATTCTCCTTAAAGGACGGAAATTAATCTAAAATTCAATATTCAATTTTATTTTACTTTCATATCTTACTATACTAATTGATATTCTGAATTTTCTCAGATTTGGCATTTCAAGCGTATCATAATATTATGATTAAAGTTTAAACCCCCAAAAAGAAAATCACTCAACTGAACAGAATTTTAAATCCTTTTGGCTAGCTTAAAAAAATTTGACAAGGACATTTAACAAAATGTATTAATTTAGCCTGTCTGGGTACGGCCGCGTTCACTTTCATTCAGTACTCTTTGTCACCTTAATAAAATGTTATACGGATATGTAGGCAGATATCTGTATACATTAGCCCAAGTAGCATAGTAGCCAGTTCATGTTGCTATCATATGCAAAGTTCAATTCAAACACTGTTTACATGTACAATAGCCATTGTGCTATGCCATAAATGTAGCCTGGCCTAGGACTTGTTAGTTAATCTGGTCTTCCGCGAGCTTTTTTTCTGTTGACAATACAATGCGGAATTCAAAGTGTTATTGTTTATTTGCCAATAGTGGCTAATAATACTCATTCGTGCCTAATTATTACGAAGTATACTGTTCAAGTATTATGCGCCTAAATTTGTTAGCACGCGTGACGACTCACAAATAAATAATACTTGTTTTTTTTAAAATAAACTTCAAGCTAGCTTGGCTGATGTACATAATTTTAATTTAATTCACATAACGCTTGCAGTCTTCTAAATAGTGCTCAAACTATATATCGTTCGTTTCGAATCGAGGTGGTAAATGAAACGGAGATGAACTTCATATGCACAGAGGGTGATGGCCAATTTCGTTTCGATTCGTTTGCAGTCAAAAATCGAACTGAATTCAAGGCACTGTTTTCTCAAAAATGGACAAGGAACCAGAATCGAAACGTCGCGTCTTGTTGGCTCAAGTGTATTTAGAACTATCGGAAGATGGAAACTAATTAAAACATACCCAAATTTTCTGTTTCTTGAGCGTCATTACAACGTCTGACGACTCGAATGATTGCTCGCCCTACGAGGCGAGTACACATCATGGCCTTATGATAATCCGCTGCATTTGTTTCCACTGACGGGGAGTTGGTCATGTCATACAATTGTGGACGCATGTTGCTGCCTTGAGATACTCCTCGGAAAATCCTCTCACTGTGTCAACAAACAGAAAAATGAACGGGATCTTATGTATGAGTCATTCATTCGTGTCACGAAAACAGGTTACAGGAGTCGCACTACAGTTTATTATTATATTTCTGAATGTAAATAAAGTTGACCTTTCCTACTTAATTTGAATTGGCCTGATAACAAAATGTATGGTCACCATATAAGTAAGTTAGAACTATTCCAATTTGTAAAACTAGTCTAGAAATGTTGTTTTACTGAATTGGCACTACTGGCACGCGCTTTAAAAAAAATTCCTGATATAAACAGTTAGTTAGATAAGAACGGAACAAGTTATGAGTTTTAACTGAGGAAAGAAATTTGGAGCTGAGGACGTGAAGGTGTTAAAATGTGTACCTCACAAGAAACACTCGTCTTACCACTTACACCTTTAATAACCAAATTTAATATGGTCAAAAGTTGCAAAACTACTACTACAAAATGTTTTTTGCAGTACACACTTTACAACTAGAATCTACAATGAGTTGGGGGGAAAGAGTTTAGTGAATGAGTAAAAAAGATCGAGAGTCACACTTGAACTGAATAGAAATCGAAAGGCCGTTCTTTCTTTTCCACGTTTCTACCGTCATTATGATTTCCTGATAGTCGTCATATGTTTGGGACCACTCTTTGTTATTTACTTAGGACCAAACTATAGCTTTTTTTTTTGAGGTGGCTGGCGAGTTTGTACAATTTAATCTGAAGGCAGCAGCCACAGCACAGTCAGGATCAGGAAGTTGGTGGAATGAATTATCTCTTACGTTAAACACCAGTTCCTACGCAACAATATGACTACTATAGCAGTGAAATAGCACAGAGTTAGTTCAGGTATCTCTAACTCCATCATTACATTAAATTAAATAATTTGGGGAGGTTTGTGTGTTATTAAAGTTGTACGAAGTTAATCAGATTCAAAATGTGTACAATTTGTTCCCACAGATTATGTATTTGAGTTAACCATTAATGCTTTAAAATGCATTTGGGACGCTACAAACCCCTGCGGCCAGTGGCCATTGCCACAGCCACTACTCTTCATGTCTAGGCCCTACCGTGTTACTCTATAGCTAAAATATTCCGAAATACGACACTATCGGAGCTAAACTTTCATTCTGTTAAACTAATCTGTCAAAAACGGGAAAAATGGGATATATACAAAGTAATTCAAAATAGTTGTGTATGTGTACTCACCAAAATTAGAAAAAAGGAGTCAACTGGCTGATTGTATCAGGAAGTGTGTTTTGTAAATTGTAGTACGAAGTATTTTTGTGTATTGTTGAATAAATATTCAATATTGTCAAAAACCGTTTCACAGAGGTTCCCTACCAATATATATTTTGGTTTATAATCTTCTTCCGCAGAATTAATTTAATTCTTAAGGACGGAGAACTTCGATAGCGAAAGTAATTCAATTCACTGGGAGATATTTCAAGAAAATTTGAAGACGTTGTACGTCTTCGTAATTAAATCCCTTAATTCAGTTTGACTTTTGCTGTTAGGATATTTAGAGATGTTAACCAGGATAGTTCAAGATTTAAAATGACAGCAGAGTCAAGTCGAAGTGAGAATGAAAACAAAACCTTTAGACGTAGAAAATCGGGTGGAAACTTAAAAGTCGGAGAACGACTCCAGGGAAGGTACAAAAATAAATTGGCACAGAAAAAATAAACTCGCAAAATAATTTGAGTAGTTGGGTGCTCGGGTGCGGTGTGCCGTTGATTCATCAGTTCCATTTTACTCTATACAAGAATAGTTTCATTTCAAAATAAAAATGACGACGTAATGTTGTTTGGAATTACGCATAATCGTTTAAATATATAATAGAATCTACGTAATTTCACTGAATTGAATTAATTATTATTACGTTTGAGTCATTTATGAATGCACATGTTGCAGTATAAAGTTGAGCCATCTGAACGGTGGTGGGGAAAGTTATCCAGTAAAAAGCGTCAGAAAGAACTTATTAATCATAATAATATCTAATCAGTTGAACTGTTTTGTTGATTTCATGGTCTAATCATACATAATAGTAACTTATCAAGAATCTATGAGCTGTCAATATTAGCGAACACTCATTCAAGTGTTTATTATAAACAACGCCGTAAACCGAAGCAATGACCGAAAACGCACACATTTCGATTCTATATAGCTCAAAAGATGACTTCGATTGGCTTCCCTTTTTATTCTTGTACGATCTATTATTTGATAAAAACAAGCCTGATTCAATAACATTTTAGAGGAATGGTAAAGTTATCTTAAATGGAGGGTACTAATTAACGTCTGATACTTCGCAATCTACGCAGTCAAATATTTTTTCACGTGATTCCATTGCGTGCTGTTGTTTTGCGACGAAATAGGGGAATCCCGAACTTAAAGATATCCAGGTTATAGTACAAGACAGTGGAATATTTCGCCCAATTTGCGTGAATTTATTTATAGTATTCTTCATGGTTCACGATTATGTCGAAGATATGTTCCTCAGCCAGCATAACAATGCACGACATGTATTCAGCAGAATATCATTATAATCAAGATTCGTAAACCAACTCTCCACATAAGGTTTGGTCATGCCCTATGCCAACGTTTCAACAAATAGGAAAATTTGTTGAAAATTCAATTCTCCATATCAACAAGCTTATATTCGGTGCCCAAAGTCCCATATCTGACTTAATGCTTTTGGGCACCGAACGAAAAAAATAAAGTTTTTTCTTGAGTAAACTGTCGCATGGACTGTTAAACTAAGGCGGCTCAACAAGCTGAATCATTTAGAAGGAGTCGCGAAGATAACTCGATGCACCAAATCCTCCTCTCATCTCCCGTTGCGACCGAATCAAATTACATCTGATTACTGGCCGAAAAATGATTGTTTTTTAGGAATTTGAGGAATTTCAGCAATTTTAGAAATTCCAGGAATTCAAAGAATTTCAGGAATTTTAGGAATTCTAGATCAGGAATTTTAGGAATTCCAGAAACTCAAAGAATTTCAAGAATTTTAGAAATTCCAGGAATTCAAAGAATTTCAGGAATTCAAAGAATTTCAGGAATTCAAAGAATTCCAAGAATTTCAAGAATTTCAGGAATACCAGGAATTCCAGGAATTCCAAGAATTCCAAGAATTTCAGGAATTTCAGGAATTCCAGGAATTCCAAGAATTTCAGGAATTTCAGGCATTCCAAGAATTCCAAGAATTTTGGGCATTCCAAGAATTCCAAGAATTTTGGGAATTCCAAGAATTCCTAGAATTTCAGGACTCAATTGTTCTCTGCAAATATTAAGAATGGAAATGTTCTCTTGTTAAGGGCCAAGTAATATAGAATAGTGTAGATCTTTCAAAATATAAAAATAATTAGATCATATTTGTTAAAACCGCACATGTTTCCAATTATGAATGTCTGCAACTTATTTTATTATTGAATTGAAAGGTATAAGTAATCATTTCGTTGTTTTATATTATTATATTATATATTTATTATTTTATTACACGATTGGTTTTCCTCGAGGAGCAATATACATTCTTCGGAATTATTGGATCATATTTAGGGAAAGAAATTTATTTTGGTCAATTCATTTGACCGAAACAATTTTTCGTGTTTAGTTGTGAGGGTAAACATTGCGTAGATAGACAATTTATTCTTGTTCAACCTTTGGTACTAACTGGCAAAATTCCAACATAAATGTACTGAAAAGTACAACACAAATGTACAGGGTGGTCCAAAAAGACTTCCGTATTTTGAGAACCCATGCATATAATGAAAACGGTTGAATCCATGTTTTCCATATTTTGTTTTCACTGAAACAGAATGTGAAAATCAGAAGGCAGCCATTAAAATTGAAGATATTCAGAGAAATCATGCGTTTGCAAGCAGCATTTCCAAATGCTGAACAATTTTTATGTGGTAAACGTGGGAGGGAGGGGAGACAAAAAACTTTGCACATGAAAACGTCGAATATTAATTCGGTCATTGATTAAACTCATGTACATTTTGAAATTATTCAAATCTGGCATTATTCCAAATGCCCTAGTTGTGCCTAGTGCTCCGTATCAGATCAGATCAGATCAATATGTCTGCTCATTCGACCCGTCGGTATACTGTCCGACAAACTTTGAATCTGGTCATGCCCATTCGGACCACAGATCGGATCGGATATATTCTCGGGTCGAAGTTGTTATTAGGGTAACGATTGGAACGGGTCGGAAGTATTTCGTCCGAACGAAAGTCTGATAGAATCGGACGAGGACAGTTCCGACCCGATCCAATTCTTCATGCCTATTAGATTTGATCGTATCTTCCTATATGCCGCAAGAGACTGCATCCAGCCAATATGCACTGCGTGCAGCTCACATCCACTGATATTTAAACATTTTTGCATTGTTTTTCCAGTGACGCCGAAATATTTTCAATCGGTTCAGCGATTTCAGCCGTTTCCGTTTTACGTGTGGTCAAAATGTGGGAGCATTATCTTTGGACCACCCGATTTAGACTACAGACTTTCTGCGAACTTAGCTCCCAAAACAAATATCCCAATCTGTGAAAAGTTCAATCGCCTAATCATTTTATGGTCCAAGTATGTACCACATTATATAGGTCATTACGACTGATAACTGAAAATAATAGGCTCAAAAATCCAAAAGAATCCCGAAGTTGATCATCAGAGGACTAAGACGGTCGATAACCATCACAATTGGAATGCGCCATCGAAGGTAAAAATTGAGTGGTACTTTTCTCCTCTGTAAAGGTCATCACAGTCATGTTGGGGGGTACGATATGCATTAAAATAAAGAAACGGTTTTAAATTCGATTAAATGTATTTTTTATTTTCTCGGAATTATCACATTCAAATGTAATGTAAGCATATATTTTGTTACTTGTAGCAAAAAATAATACTTGCAGTATTTGACTTGTCCTGCAAACTACGATTTTTTCGATAACGCAACTACATAAACGGTGCTGGCGGCGCTATAAGTCTATCATCGTGTGTGTGATACGATATGTTATAAGTGCGCGTAAGTGTAGCGTGTTCGTACTAAAGCCTTTAGCTAAGGAATTTTAAATCACATTTGAGTTCTTTTTGAGATTTGTGAGTTATCTAAATATTAAGAGTTAAAGAAGCTCTTCTCGAAACTGCAGGTAGATCCGATTTCTATTCGATTATAATGTCTTTCAAAAATCATAAATTTCCCAGTCACATTACGTCGCCAAGTACATATTAATACATTGTAATATACAGAAAAAGTTGGAGTCGAGAATGATCCTTACTTTGACTAATTACTTAGTAATAATATTTGGTAGGAATATAATTTGTAGATTAATACATTTAGCACCACTACAAGGACAACAACTTTTGAACTCCCGACAGATTTATTAGATTACCATCCATCGCAATAATATGTTAATTCGAAAATCTACGCGTGTTATTTTTTTTTTTTGAAAGTGACCATTCTTTGGTCATCAATGTTTCAAGGCATCGGGAATGGCCAAATGGCAGATGCTATTAAATGCATGCATTAGTAATTGTTTTTTAATGGTTGGAAAAGTTAGCCATTCCTTTTTTGGACGATCGCGAACTTCAGAACTTTGTTGAAATCCGGCATTATTTATTTCGAACGATTGTGGAATTCCGTCATTTTATTTTAGTGACGCGGAACTAAGGACGTCCAGAAAAAAAATACATATTTATATTTACGAGATGAGTTTTAGAAAATTTCGATCCCTTAATGGCAAACTTGATACTATCTACTCCAATAGACGCTAGACAGATTAATTCAATTTTGAATTAATTTCAATTTCTGAGTAGTTGGATAAAGTGATTCTTCTTCATCAGTGAGATGATTCTAATTCTAAATCGTTACTAGTCGAATTAATTGGACAATTGGAATGGACAAATAGGAACGAGTGAAAAACGTTTGGCAGAGATCTGAGGCAAAGGCAAAGGCAAACCCATATCCTCTGTGCCGAACTTTCGTTTTTATCTTAAGAAGACTGAGGCACATTACACTGTCCAAATTTTTCATTCACCTGTCTAGATTTGTCCTTAATTACTGCACAAATATTTACATTAAACTAGGTTAATTCGTTTGAATTGAATTGCTGAGCCCGTAATAATATCATGCCAATTAGCAGACTAGTCATCCTGACAATTCTCATCGTCATAAGAATATTGGATGTCAACGTTTTCCTCGAAAGATTCTTGATCTTGCTCCTGTTCCTCCAATTCCTGAAGATGATGAAGTCCAGAACAATAGTGAAGCATGAGGAGGGCCAATGCCTGGACTTTTTCCTCGTACTCACCAATTCTTAGAACGATGGCAGCTCTGGAAGCTGGATGAGAGGTGTCCTCTCGTTCACACGCCAATCTTTCGTTTGTCACAGAATCAATCTCAGACTGAAGTCGATTCAGCTTTTTGGGACCAAATCAAAATTAAAATGTATCATTAATCGAGTCATGGAAGTCACAGAGGATCGATATTATGTTCGTAACGGAAATCCCTATAATCCAATACAGTGAGACTTCTGAAACGTGAGCACCGGGGAATAGTACCATATTGAATATAATAAAATCCGGATTTTCGAAATTAACGTGATGCGTCTATTTGTACCGCACTAAAGTATAGTGAATGTACGCTATCCGATCTAAGCTACAGCTACAAGAGTCAAGTGTATCATGCAAGCAGTAAAATAAAACAAAATTTAGCAGAAAGCTTTTAAAATGTCAGGATGCAGTGATGCAAAGTTTTATTCACTTTTTGATGAGGAAGACGATTGATAAACAAGTCATATCAGACTCAATAAATCTCAATCATAAAAAAGTTGAAAGTGCTAGAACATAAATTAAAGTAGCTCTCGGTTTCATCATGCTCGTGCACGCACGGGAGGTGTCTATAGATTACAAAATACTAAAATGCAACCCTATAATGGTGTTAGCCGAAAATATTTATTAATCACGATCACAAAATCGATCTTAAATTCTCAAACAAAGCCAGGTTATACTCATGCAGCAGGTACAAGATCATGCTTATCTAATTAATTAGTTGCATTAAGAAATTATCACAGAAACTTGTGAAATGTTTAATTTACGCTGTACAAACTTCAACGTCATGCACCGGTTACAATTAAATCACAATATGAGCTCTTTGGGAGTTAAATGAGCTAAAGGATGAGCAGCCAAATTAGGAATGATAGGAGACCAACAACGCAGGCACTGACCACATAATTCAATTTCAATTTTCTATCAGCGACTGAGAATCCTTGGAATACATCTCGACCAGTTTCCTTGGCCAATGTGACGAGGTCATCATTCGGATGTTTGATAAGGTGTTCAATCGCAGCCTCTAACTGCATTTTCTCCTCGTCCGATCCCCAAGCACCAGCCTCAAGCATTTCAAATGGATTATTCAAGGAGGAAAGATTGTTTTCACTTCCAGACACAGTTAGAGCTGCCATCTAACACAGGGAAGAAAATAAGAAATGTCAGCACATTTCATCTCCCACCGGATCTAAAGTGAATCAAGTTAATGCTAATGCTGTCCAATAAACTAATTCTTACTTTACGACTCATTGTCGGTGACACTTGCGGTGAAGGCGGTAAACTCTTCGAAGAAAATTGAGTTGGACTTAAAGTCGGAGCTAAAAGTGTGCTAGCAGACCCTACACGTTTCAGATGCGAGGATCTACTCTGGACAGCACTCACGATTAAACCGCCCAATGTCTTGCGCCGAGTATTTATCGAATTGCTGTTTGGTTGCTGAAATTATACAAAGACGTAGTTAAATCCGCTAACAATTATACAAACAATTTCTTACCGGCAGCATTTCAATTAATACAATAATAATAATGCTATTGTATTATTATTGATATTACCGACATACTTACCAAAGTTTTGTCTGAAGACTCAGTGCCTAGACTTTGCGCTTGATTGTCGTCTAATTCGTGAATCGGCTCGCTCTCCGTCGTTATGATTTCCGGAAATCCCTGACTCGTCTTTGGAGCATGGGAATACATTTCTCCACGGCAAACAGTGTTCACTAAACATCTCTCGTTACACTTCTTATGACATTTCATACCACATAATCGGCAAGTATAAGCATCTTTCAACCAAATCTAGACGGAAAATAAATTCATGACATAAAACTCTGTTCCTCCATGTGACATGAGGTTTCTATAATTCTATGAAGCTGATACAATCCATTGATATCTAGTCGATTAAACACACCTTCTTGTTGCAATAGTCACAAGTTGCAGCGTTCCTGAAATGAGTTCTAAAGAACTGATGAGAGTGTAGATCTTCGCCAGGACTATGACTATGTTCGGATGATGCATCTCCTGCATGGTCAGTACTGGCTCCTGGATTCGCAGCAATCACGGAATCAACCGAACCTTTTCTATTTGAGGCCGGTTCATTTGACTTGAAAAGGAAGGACAACGTCATTATTCCGTAACACATTTCAGGCTCAAATCCCGAGTATCCTTTCAGCGCATGCTCTCTCCTATCGTATTTCAAAAAAAAAATCCCAAGGTTCAGGTTTCCACGCAACGTTTTCAATATAGTTTTCGGCTCAAAGAAAATGACTTACGCTTCTGTAGCATTTCCATCAGGCGAACACAAATAAAAATCTTTCGTGAAATAACCCATCCCAGTCGTCAAGCAGTCGGACACAATGTCCGATAATGGAATGCACAAGTGTCCAAGCACACTATCCTGTCCGAAAGCACGCGTGGCTTCATCTATGGCCTTAGAAAGCAGATAGCAAAGAAATCAATTTCCTGACATTTTACCACAATATTAGTAAACGAACGTGAAACATACTTTGCTACGCTTCACCGGAGTATTCGATGGACTCGAACTTGTGCTTGACTCAGGACTCTTAGGCCGGGTGCTCCAAAGAGTAACATTGACGAAACGGTGTGGCTCTTCAACCAATAAATCAAATGGCTCCACAAAAATGGGATCCTATTAAAAATATCACGTTAAGAAAATGCCAAAATCCTAACTCTTAAACTAAGTACAATTGCATACCTTGCAGCTTGGAATATCATTTGTTCGTTTGACATGGTGGACTCGATTATCCGTGGAAGACAAACAAAAGTTAAACCCAGTCAGATGTTTATCTCTATTTCTAAAGTCACTCTCAATAATTTCAGCAGTATTTTCTGAAGCAGGAGGTAAGCAGCAAGAATTCTTTCGGCTAGGTACTGGACTCGAAGATGCCACACTTCCCTTTCGCATGGCCAGTTTCTCCCCAGTTGAAGTTGAGGATCCTTGTCCATGTGAGTTAGTGCCATCACTGTTGGCATCCCCGTGCAGTTCAGTCGTTCCAGAATCATTTGTAGCATATGTGTGATATTTTCGTCGAATACGCCACACCACTTTCAGAGAGGAACTATTCTGAAAGTTCTTGATGCATTGCTTCACAGTAGTTACTTTCTTCCCATCCACTGCAATTATTTCATCTCCAGGTTCAAGTTCCAGGCCGATGGAATTGGAGAATGTTCCAGGAAGGCGGAATGTTGAGAGAATGGCTTCCGAAATTGAGTGAATAGTTGGATTAACGGTTTCGACAACTGGAATATTTCCATGCCTGTCAAATCCAAACGTTAAAATTATAACATGGTCGTTCACTTGACGAAACATACTATCAAATGGGTTTGGCCACCAGGATAACTTGAAAAGTCATTATACCCTACTTACTGGGCTAAAGTGAAGTCCAAATTGTTCTCACGCTTAGCAGTCTTGACACAGACAATATCGCGCGTAACAAAAATCTCCCTCGATGTGCTGGATTGATATGCGGCAACCCAGTCAAAATCTCCTGTAGATTGAATGTTGCGTAAATTGAATTTTGATAAAAATTAATATAAATTAAATAAAATCACGGACTGACCAATTCCTATATTTGCGTAAATGTTTCCGTGTATAAGACTCTGCATGAGGCTTCGACATTCGACAAGTGTTACGGTAAGAGTTCCAGCTGTATCAATCCTAGGAGCCAATCCAGGTTCCAAAGATGTGGCAATGTGTTGAACTCGATTGAAAAATGGTTTATAACGAATCTTGTACATTGGAACAGTGTGTTTCTTCCGAACTGATCTCTTTAGCTTTAAATTGAAAGACCAACAATGCAACAATTATAATCAACGTTCAGTCCTAGTCTTATTAAAATACGACGTTGAATCGTGTGTACCTGTGCGGCTATTACAGCTGTAATCTGACTGAAACTTTTCCCATACAACTGCGATACAACGGATATGTCAATGTCAGGATTTTCTGAGAAACTAAAAGACCAGTGGGCATATGGTTCGGCAGAAAATTTCAGCTGAGCCAGGCCTTTTACAGCATTGACTAGTCAGGAAAAAGAAACAAATATTGCTTATTAAAAAATTTCTAAGTTCTGCGTAACTGCAAATTTTGATAAATTAAAAGCATCGCAACATCGGAGATCACTGAACCGAAAACAATTATCGATCTGTTTCATCGTCGCCGACAATTTGCTTCAACATTACTTAGCACTTATCGAACCTTCCGTATATCAAACACATCTTCGTTATCCGTTTTGTGAGTTCTATATAATGAAATTTTCAACACTCTTATTGAGAGTTGGGTCATAAACAAGTTATACAAGAGTAAAGTAAACAGGTACGTGTTAGAGACTGTCATAATTTATGAATCCGGATACGCTAATGCTGACGTAAGCGGTGGAATAAAATGTACTCATTAATTCAAATCGAGCGAATTTCCACTTACTTTGAACCGAGAGCGAAGCAGAATGCTTTAAATGCGTTTCAGCTTGAATAGAAAATTGAAACCCTCCAGAGTACACTAGATCCACTAGAATCTCAAGTGTCGAAATGCTCTTAAAGACTGGATGGAGTTCAACACGAGAAGTTCTCAACCAGTTAACAATTGGGAAGTTCTGTCCAATGTCAATGTTTTGAATCTACACATATAATTAATCAATAAACTGTTTGGAATAAGAATTTTATAGCAACACATCTCAAGTTTTCTCATTACAGTTATGCTCGAGAAAAATTTTCCAAGCACGGACGAAGCAAGCAACTCGTCAAATTCCAGAGACAATTTCCGAAGAACCCATCGTCTAACCCCATCCGAATTTTTTAACTCTCGGAAGAGAAAATACAAAATGAAATTCAACGCCCAGCAACTCTCTTTGGACTTGCAAGATTCATCGCTGATCTTGGCCAGAAGAACCTGCAAATATTACAAACGTCCAATTTATTGAATGACCTTAAGTTTTCCAATACATATATTTAAAGTAGTCCTTACAGGTGGAAGTTGGAAGGTAGCGGAGGTTGGCTGCTGTTTCGGCCCTTGTTTCTCTCCCTTTGCATCGCGGTCGTAGAAAAAGAAGGACAGAATATACCAGAGTGCGGCAACGACCAGAGCAATTCCGGCCAAAACTCCACAGAGGAAAACAAATAATGTGGCGACAACGGAATCCGGCATTTTCTCTTATGCAAAAATTATTAAACACGGAATACAGGTACTCCTGCTCTAGGAATGGTTTATAATTTTTTATGAGTATCTTGGTTGGAATGTTGAGTTAATTAAGGAACAAAAGTATTTCCAGTTTTATGGAACTTGTGGTTTCCCCACAAAATAGGCACGATTAATTTTTAGTTCCATGGCCGTGTGTGTGACTCCAACACATCTCCCACCTATTAAAAAATTGGTCAGTTAGTCTTAAATTGAATAATTAAACGAAATAATCATAAGAGCGAATTTGTGGAGTGTTGCTAATAAAAAATATTAACGTAGCATGATGATATTATAAATTTAATCAAGTTTAACTAAATAGCAGTCATATAAAAATGTCGTCCATTCAGGTGAAGACGTCCCCAACCTTTGAGACGTCTAAATATGTGCCTGTCCATAGTTGGATATATTATTACACGGAACTTGAATTATTAAGTTTATGAAACTGTTAAGATTTCTTTTTAACGTTTAAAAAAGACAACACAGCGCCACTCTATTGGAACAGAAGTGCAACTAAAAACTTTCGGTAATAGTCTCACAAACGCAAACGGTGGAAGTAGTTTAATAATATAATTCTAGTAAAATTCTAGTAAATAATATGCAAGTATTCTCAGAGTAAACTTTACTATTACATTATCATAAACGTGAACATGAGATATGCACTAAACACAATTATACAGTTAGGAATTTTGAATATCAATAATAAACAGGCCACCACACATTTCTAGTACATGGTCCGAGAGTAATTCTATTTTAATTTAATTACTTGTATTCCAAATAAATGACCAGTGTCTAATGTCCAAAATTACCTTAGGTGTAGGGTCAAGTTTAACCACAATAACAAACAGGCATATGCCCACTCAAGTCACTTATTCAGGTGGTGGCCATTGGCCCGCCCAAGTATTCTACTCAACTGCTGAAATATTTTTAGTGATCTTTAGCAGTATTATTCAGACCGAATCTTATTTCTTGCAGCTATGAAATTATTAGAAGCTCTATTTTAATATTCCATTTTTGGTGTTAGACTTTATTTATGTCCAACACTACTATATTATATGTCCTAGAAAATTTCGTAGTCTACAACTGTTCACCGTTTGAGGAAGTGTATTCATTAGTATGTTTTTTTGAATTGAAACGTTTGAATTTCATTGTGTTTCTTACTGACTGAACAAATTCTTTTGTTCTTAATTCGTACTACGTGTACTCAATTTCAAATAAATAAATTGAATAAATTGTGAATTGTTTACTTTTGATTGATTGTGCGGATAAATAGACAATAGAATTATAGAATTCAGTTTACTCTCAATTATTGCAGATATTTTTAGGTAAAGTCTAAGTCTAATGCAGTGTTTTCCTTTGCAGGTGCCCACCCTATGCTCTAATTATTTAGGTGACCGGTTTTAAATACTTTGCTCTATTTGTGTTTTAATATGGAAAAATATTATGATAGTATTGTTATAATATAAATATTATGAATTTTGAAATTCTTACGAATGGATTTTGGACTCCGTTGGTTTGAGGAAGAATTTGTTGGAGCGGAGCCAGTGCTACATGACTGACTGGTCAGGGAGTTTAAATATTTAGATCCGTGGAATTGAGTAGTGTTGGAGTAATTGGAATCAATAAATGTTTGTGTGGGAAGAAAAGAAGTCCAGAGCAAAAGCACTTCACACCAATGTCAAAACTCCGAGTCCGAATGTCACAAGGGAATCTCACAAGGAGCCGCCCAAGCAAAGTCTTACAAGGGAGCTCTCACATACACTTCACTCCACAATTCACATCTTTCTATTGTTTAGAAAACTAATTCAACAGAATTCAGATATCACACATTCTAAGTAGTCAAATGATGGCTTATCCTTTATTTCTACATAGAAATCCCCCACTATGCAGGTCCGGAATTTATCTCATTTTGATGAATGCATAACTGCACTACACCCAATCTAACCATCAATCGGCATCCTCGTGGTACCCGACTTTCCTACCTCGTTAGAACACTTTGCTATTTATAAAAACGAAAGGGGAAAAACTCAGTGCGTAAAAAACCTCACATGATACGAAAATTCGGGCAAGGATCTCAAATGGGTTGGATTTAAAAAGTTTTGTCCGGCCCAAACCAGACAAGGCAATTAATATAATGCAGCGTACGACGAGTTCCAGCTTAGTGTTTTGAAACGTTTATTCATCATTCAATATAATATTCGGCATTTATTAATTTACGTTTGACATTATTTGGAACTCTGTAAAGCTATCAAAGATCTAACGCCTAGTGCTACTGGCCTGGATGGGGACATGGGATGGACAGTGTGCCTTTTACTATTATTCTTAATGCATGGGCGAAGAAAAATGGGAATAGGTCACTTTGGTAAATTCTTTGTTGTAGCCTTCAGTGTGACCATTCGACTGGCGAATTCAGGCAGAGCCCCAAAAGTCTGGAGAGCGTCACAAGTCACAGGATATAGAAATGTTCATGTGTAAATATCGTCGAGTGAACGACATTAACTGAGAATTCGTTCCGCATACACATAAAACTCCAATTTTATGACTTAAAGTGGAATCAAAGAAGGAAATGCAGAAAGTTAACAGAAAATGTAAGATTTAGAACACCGGATCCATTTTGAAGAATCGAAGCCAGGGTCACTATTCGAATATTTATTGTATTGTCATGTTTGAATGTATATGAATGTGTGACAATTTAAATTAATACAGTGTAGAGTCACGTTATGATGTATTCCGGATTTGTAAAATACTCCTGTCGTGCGATCTGGTTATTCCATAGCCCTGTACTTCGGTCTAGGATTTTGGATTTGGATTCGATACGTTAGAATGTTGGAAACTATTGGATCCTATATAACTTTGCATGAACATTCTTTGCACGAATTTTCCGTTTCGTGTCAATGTTTAACGAAACACCTGGATGTACGATCCTCTATGGTAAAGGAATGTTGATTTCCTGGAATGGTGGGAAACCCTTGTGATTTGAACTAAAACGTAGAATAGAATTTCTCGAACGTAAATATTGTAATAAAATTACAACAATATTGATTTGGTCAACAATTCGTTAATTGCTCGTTAAATTTTTCGTTTATTTTCTATCCCCCACCCTGTCACCCTTTCGTGACATGAAGTAACAAACGTATTGATTGGAAGCATATTAAAGTTAGTCACAATATTTATTCCAGCTGGTTAGCTAAATCCATATTTTTTAGTATGACCATATTTTCAATGAGCTTATTTAATTTTTGTTATATTTTTCAGTTAAGACTGCAGGTCAAGATGGGTTCCATGTGTTCAAAGTGCTTCGGCGGAGAAGAGGACATTGAGGAAAATGCCCACATCCGCAGTATGGGGTCTCGAAGTGTGCATACCGTTAATGCGGTTAATGCGGTAAGTAATGCGATTTCATATAATCCTAAGATTTTTTAAAAATAAGTAGGGTAGGCAGGGCTAATTATTCCCACCGGGCTAATTATTCCCACTTTTTGTAAAATCCGTTGCTCACTATACCCCAATGTCATAAAAAAA